>VYXC01007729.1:211857-265113 GCA_013397175.1 Platysteira castanea
TTTTGTTTTTGTTGGGGTGTTTTTGGGGGTTTTTTTTTTTTGTTTTTTTTTTTTTTTTTTTTTTAGATTTTATAGCCCTTCATGTAATACCTTAAGTAATTGCTCTACTCTATTTAAATGGAATGACAAACAATAGAAAATTATTTAACAAAAAAAGTCTACTGGAGGGCAAGTTAGTAGAATGGTAAAGAAGCCATGATTTACACTATTTGCACAACTTTCTTTATAAAGCAATTGCTCTTCATTATAATAATGCCAGGAGAGCAAATAGAAAAAAAAATAGGTTGCATTAGCAAACAATTAATGAGCATTTGTAGCTGAATGGAACCCACTTTTATGTATTATTTCATTAAAAGTTTACAAGATCCATGAAACCAGAGAATATATAAAGGTAATGATTTCAAGGTAATGGTCTCCTAGGGGGCATGAATATTGAACAAATATGTTAGTCTTGCCTACTCACTTAAGCCTTAAAACCAAGGGCTTTTTATACCTTAATTTTTCTACTCTTACATTGAAAGATCAAAGTGTGCTATTAGATAAAAGAGAAAGCGGCACAGGTATTTGAAATTTATCATTAGTGCTATATTCTTTATTGAGGCTTAACAAGAGCTCCCTTTTTCTGTTAAATCCCCCACAACTTAAATCCTTTTTTCCATTGTGAAGGATAGCTCTTTGTGTCCTTGAAGAAAGTACCAAGTCTTTTGTAGAGGCTGACAGGTTCTGAAAGAGTGATCAGCATTTTCTTGGCTGTGTATCAAGCTACACTTTTTATTTGGCAGTTTTCCATCAAGGCTGCACCTCCAGCCTTGGTGCTTGCATGCACACTTAGGTGACAGGAAGGCTTTTCATCCTCTTCATCACTGTTTCACATACTTTGCATTCGTAGGCAGACCCAGTTAGCAGCTTCTTCATTTCAGCTGCCAGAAAGGTTTGATAATGTTGATAGTTCCAAAATAATACTGCTTTTTTGGTTCCTTGCATCATGAAAATGTCATGTAACTAATGGGTACAGAGACTGTCTGCAAGGACAGCTGGAGCTTGTGTTAAGAAATATTCATATGAGGATATTGGGGATTTTAGGGTGTTCCTTGAATTCAACAGTCTACATATGTACAGAAGCAGCCACTGATGCTCATTTCCTTCTTGTGTCCTTTTATTCCTGGTTGCCTGACTGTATTCATCTGTTGGTTCTTGTCTCATATTTAGATTCTAAAAGTTTTGGGAACAAAACTGCCTCAGTCGTGTGTTGCTCTGGGGTCTAGTACAAAGGAGTGCTGGTTCTTGGCTGAGCTTCTTAGAAACAAGAACTATGAGAAAATAATTGTCAGGTTTCTAGTAAACCTCTGAAAATTCAATTATGACTACTACTTTACCATTCCTGTTTCTAAGTACATCCAACATGATCTAAGATTTTTTTTTTAAAAAAAATAGGCTATAAGCTGTCCATTTCTTTATCACTTTTATCCAAGTTTCACTAGCATTTGATAAAAATTGTTTTAATCAGTGTGAGTGTGGTCAGAACAAGGGTTCAGGTGGAGTACTCTGAACATATGAGTGTTATTTGTGCCCTTACCACCCTTAGATGTCTTGCACATCTGTGAAATGAACACATACACAATTACTGGATTATTGAACAACGGGTTGCTACTCAAGCACATTCTAGGCTGAGCAGTCATCTGAAAGGAAGATTGAACAAGGGATATGGAAGATCTGGACAATCCTTTGAATACTCAGAATGGAAATGCCAGTGATGATTGAAGGTTAATTCAAATCTAAACCAAATTTCTGCATAAATTAAATTGAGCTGGAGGCTTTGTGTGGATTTTTTTATCAAGACACATACTTCTGAAGAAGATTTAATAAATTAAAAACATAAAAGGAACTAACAGGAAGGCAATGAACTCAAAACCACAAAGACTGCCTTTAATATTATTTTGAATTGGAAAATCACCTTATACATACCAATTCATTCTATATGATCTGGTTTGCACTTTATTTTTAGTTAAGTAGCTGGATGAATTTGAATGGGAAACTCTTTCCCAACTCTCTGATGCATCTAGATTTGTATCCAAAGAAAATGAAAGCAAATTGTTTCTGTTTTTATGAAAAAAAAATAGCTCTTGGGAGAAGCTGTAGACAAACGCTGTTCATCTGAAATGATGGAATCTTACTAAAATATAGATTTAATTTTACAGAGTTTAAGAGATTTTTTGTTTGTGTTTAGGCAGAGAGACTGAGTTCCTTGTGGAGAGGCACTATTGCTTTGCAGACTTGTCTATCTGATTACTTTTCCCTGCTGGAAATGTGACTAGCTTGTTACCTGGAAGAGAGTAATGGAACTGGAAAGGCATGAACATGCTAAAGTATCTTGTTTTTTAATCTGAAATTGAAGCCCCTTGATATATCCTGAATAAGTACATGAAAATATAAAGTAAATTAAAACAGAGACCAACTTGGACAAGTATCAGACATGCATCATTTGGTGGTTCTTCTTAATAAGGAGCATCAGTTCTTCTCTTTCTTTTATCCAATTCACCAGAGCAAACCACAGATCTTTGCAGTAACATACAAAACAATTTTTAACCCCAAAGACTGTGTGAGTTCAAACAGCACTTTTACAAGCACAATGACAATCTATTGCACTTCTTTAGAGAGTTCATTTTTGGTGTCAGTTACAGCATCATAATGTGCACTGTATTGTTGTGCTACTTAGTGAATTGCTGATGTGTATAATGATGCACCTGTTAGTCAAGAAATCCCTCAGAAGCCAAACGGTGCTATTAAATTGACATACTCACACAGAGCCAGAACTGTCAGGATGTTTCCTCTGCATTATGCAATATTTTCTGCTTTATGGCCATTAAAGACAATAATAAAACAGCTGTTGCTGAGTGTATGTTGTCAAATATCAGTGAAAAGCATTGAGATGATGATAGCAATGTGATGCACAGTGTAATATCTAAGGTGGGTCAGTGTTTTTATCATCAGCCCTGGGGTTTTTTTCTGTGTCTATATCTTTGTCCCAGGCACGAACTTTCCAGTCAGCAGATACGTCCGGGAGCAATGACCAACTTTTGCACTTGCAAAATTTTCACAAAATATAACCATATAAATTGATTTATTTTCTGGAAATAAAGTTTAATGACAAACTGCCAGTGAATTTTGCAGCTTTGTGCGTCTACTACTGGTGCTGACAAATGTTCTGACATCTTTGTCTCTCTGATTGTTCAACTGGACTGCCTATATTACCATGAAGAAAAGGTGAAGAGAGAGGGTAGAAAGACATTCTGTATATCTTGAGTCACAACATCATAAAGAAATTATTTAATACATATTTTTTCAAGAACACTTGAACACTAGGGAGCCTTGGAGCCTTTGCCCAAACTCCTGCATATCTCTTGGCTACCTAAGTTTGGGATGAAGCTGCCTGCCATTCCGAGGAAGATACCAGGATCTCTGCCAGCTATCTGGCTCTGCTTGGAAGCTCTTCCACTGATATGGCAGGAGGAATAAATGATCATCTGAGACCAGTTCACTGCACAGGTCCCGGTATATTGGAGAGTGCGCTTCTAGCATCAGAGGTGTGAAAGCCTGGTCCCCACAGATGGCCCAGGAACACTCCTATGGAGCAGAAAGGTCAGCAGGAAATAATATGACCTTGAATGTCATTCTATGGAGCCATGTGGTGTTTATCACCAGCATAACCTGAGGATTGCAAATATTATTTTAAGATAACCCAAAGGGATAGGAATGTATTATTTCTTTACATGAGTACTGGTAGTAACATTTTTGTAGTGTAGCAAACACATAAAAAACTACTGCCCTTCAGAAATGTTTTTTTTTTACTTTCTCCTGCAGTTACAGATATGCCATACAGATACATAATGTATTACAGAAGATTGATGGAAACCAATTATGCTAAGTTCCACTTCAGGGGTCTAGAACAGGGCCATGCCTCTCTATTCAGATCATGAGTCAGCATCCCGATTGGTTTAATGATCACTTCTTAAAATAAAGAAGAGATTATAACTGGAATAAGAGCAGAGAGCAGAGATGAACAAAGGATTAAATATTTTTTGATATAAATAATAAAGGATTAAATATTTTTGATATAAATATCACTTGTTTTAAGAAAACAAACCAGAGGGGGACAAAATGAAACTAGATTGGCACGAAAGCCCATTGGAGAGATTTTCTAGCTAAACAAAACCAAGATCTATTACCATAACTGATACATCTGGCTTCAGATTAGAAAAATAAGGTTTCTGAAATACACAAGAGCCTGCATATAGTGTCATTTGCACCTTGATTCCGGCAGAGGCATCACTTGTAATCAGATCATAACATAGATATAGTAGCAAATATGGTTAATTCACCTGACTGACAGTATCTGTGACAAGCTAATCCATGACTCTTAATCCAGATTATATTTCAATATTTACAAGGAAAAGAGAGTAAGAGCACAACATGAGTTACATTATACACCAGAAAACATGGTGATAATGGGAGATGTTCTGTGTTGTGATTTGTGAAGTTAGCTGAGATGATTGGTGAAGCTGAAAAGCCACTGTGGTGAGCTCGTCTCTTGAACTGTATGTCACAGCTCAGCTGTATAAAATACAGTTTGAAATTAGATTTAATGTTTCAGGGAAAACATTAGAAAGATACCATTTCAGTGATTGCATTGAGCATACTGTAAAATAAAAAAAGGGGGATTAACTTCCAGGGAAAAGATATTCAGTGTAAATTATTTCAGTTCAACTACACTTTGCATAATGATGCAGCCAGTTATATATTATGCTGAATCCTCTCCTTACTTCCATCTCCAAAACAGTTTAGGCACTCACTGGAAATATGAGTTAACATTTGTTTAAATATTGGTGTTGGCCCCTAAATGAATTGTCGGTGGTGAATAACTTGATTAAATGGTTAGAAAAGTTTATATCAGGAATTTTTTTGTTAGGACATGTATATTAGACTGTCTTTTCTTATTGCCTCAATTTTGCAGCTTTAGATTTCTGAAAACTTAAAGTAGACAATCTAACATTTTCCAGCTCTATTTTCTGCCTAAAGGAGAATGGATAAAATTAATTACTAAGGGGATATTGCTAGCAACATTCCGCCCCCCCCAAGTCTTCTTATAAACCTTTACCCAAGGATTTATTGACAGAAGATGATGTTATCTGAGAAAACAGTCTCGAACATCATGAACTCAAGAAAATCCTAAAGGCAGAATAAGATGCAAGGAGATGGTGTTTGATGCAGTCAGTGATTCAAGAGATGATGCCCTGAGCAGTGACAGCTGGGTATTTGTAGAAGTTAAGTGTCATCATGACAGGTAGGAAATTTGTTTGGTCATCTCTGACCCAGGTTCTGTATTTCTGCAGTAAATTAAAACTTATCCTTCACATGCATGTTTTGCAGTATTTGGTGCAGAGGGTGCATTCTTCGTTGACAGAGAATTCCTCTTCTATTTTTGCTTTTATTCCAACACTTGTAAATGGATAAAGTTGCTGAATGCACCCTCCTTGCTGTCAACCCTTAATTAAGTGTGAAACCATCATCTTACAGAGTGAGCTTTCTTTACCCTCAGAGGTTTGCTTCCTTTCACTTTGAAGTACCTCTAGCAAGACACGTCCCTTTTCAATAGCTTCTGTTCTCATCTGACTCTCTCGAAATGCCTGGCAACACAATTTTTTTATCCTCACAGCACGATATTGCCTTTATACTCCTTTTCAACCTACAGTGAAATATTTGTTATTCAATAAACTGTTTTCTGAATTTGTAGATACTGTTCAATTCCACCTATTGTGTTCACATAAAATTAAACTCTTGCTTGGAAATGTAATTAATAGCTTATGATTTCTAGTAATAAAAAGGGGAAAAATAAAGTAGGGAGTTATTTAAATAGTTTATATAACAACTTGTTAAGCTATATTCATCACATACCATAACAGGACAGCAACAACTGAGCTGATGCCAGAAACGTGGACAAAAGCAAACCTGGACTTCCCTTCAGCCCTGCAATGCAGACCTGGCTTCAGAGTCTGGGATGACATCCAGTCCATCTCCCAGCCTCTCAAAGTCCACCACCTAAAAGCTATAAGGACATATAAATATTTACCTCCAGAAGCTCTAATACCCTCTCCAATTAGGGCATGATACAAGCATGGCAAAATACAGACACAGGAAAGATCTAAATTAGCGAAAAGTACCATGTGCCTGGTAAATGTTATCACAGCTCCTTGAAATAGCATAAAAGAACTGGTTTTTTAACGGCAAGAAATATGGTTACAGCTTAGGGAGGTGCTGCCCACTGTGCACATTTGGTATTTGCAGCTGTAACAGAATTAGACGCGTTTTGGCAGCCTGTGGGCTGCTCCTAAAGGGAAACTTTCCAAGATGAAGCTATCCCACTGGTTACTGAGGAATCAGGAAGCTCCTTATCAGTGGAGGCAAGATGAACTGAATCTTTGCACCTGTGTGAGAAACAGTGCTGAAGTCTGAAAAGAGTGCAGAAAAATGGACCCCAAAATGAGTTTTGCTGCTCCACCTGTGGTCATTTAGCACCCTCTGAAATGAATTTTCTAAGCATGCAAGACATATACATTCTAACTGAATCAGGTAGGAGAAATGGTAAAATGAGAAGAATATCAGCTTATTAGGGGAATAACGTGTCATTGCAAGTAATATATAAACCACAAAATTACTGAGGCTGTTGATCCATGCCATGTCTACATTTTTTTAAATACTACAAAGAATCATAACTCATTTTAAAAATGCCTTTTGCCATTTACTACAGTATCAGTATTTTCATTCTTTCTGATCTTGCATGTGATTCATACTTGTTCTTGAATTAGAAACATTATGTGCATACACCTCCAGAGGGACAAAACAGTGACAGAGTTGTGATTCCTGACTTTCATTTATGATGGTGATTTGCAAATTTTAGTTAAGTTTTAGGTAATACAATTTGGGAACCTAGGGGTTAACAAGAGAAAATACTCTGATGAACTGTTCTTAGGAATATAATCATGGTGTGAAAATTATAATGTGAAGTCCAAAGTCTTATCTCAGATTATACAGAGCGTCAGTCTGTTAGGGTGAGAGATTTTAAGAGCTACCACAATAGATGAGATTATAACATGTTGGAGTTTAGTGAATTGTGTGGTATTTAATTTAAAATCTGAACAGCCACTTTATTTTTATTTTACATAAACTTTACTGGGATTTCAGTAGGTCTTGTAGAAAGTTTTTGCAACTCCATATCATTAATTTTCTATTAGCTTTATAAAAGCATAAAACAAGGACTAGCTGAATCACAATTTTCTAGAGAATTACCAGTTTACTGGTTTATTGGTGCTAGATGAAGTAGGTAATGGGTCTTGAGGCAGATATATTCCTGTGATTTCCAGTCTTTTCTAAAGAGAAGTGAGTGGTTCGTTTGATTGATACTATTTGATAATACTATTATAAGAAAGCAGAGTGATGAATAGAAAATAGACCTGTTGCTTTAGTATCTAGGCAGGTATAGTGCCCGTTAAGAGAAGAGTTAAAACCAGGTATCAGGTCAAAAGTGTAGTGTTCACTGTGGTTCAGCTGTTTTATGCTGGGGAAGATGATTTCACTTCTTGGCATTGCCTCACCTTTGGGGAAAGGCCATGTGGCTTGCACCAGGCAGATGAGATAATCTGGGGTCCTTCCTCAAACAGCTGTGAGGCATCTTGTTGCTTCAAGTCCAGCCTGAGCCAGGCTCATGGCTGCTCTGTGAGCTGACAGTTCCTTCCATTACCAGCTGAGTATCATTTCTCTTTGGATTTCTCAACTATTATAAACAAGAAAACCAAAGGCTGGAGGGTAAACTCTATCCAAGAGAGGTGAAATGATAGATGCAGCCAAAAGCAGAATGAGAAACTGAATGCGTGAGTTGTTCTATCCTATTTCTATGCTGATTATTTGCTTGATCTGTCTCTTCCAGTTTTGAACTTCCAAAGCAGTTTATTTCTTTCTTTCTGCTTTAAATTTTGTCACATCTTTATCTTTTTCAATTGCAGATCAAAAACCTGAATTGTGATTGGGAGATTACAGACTCATCTTAAGTTCCTATCAACCACCAGAAGCTTAGTATTAATAAGACTTGGTTAAGGAAGATTTATATGCAAATAAAACGTAGAAACCTTCTTTGTCACTTAAGAATGATGTTTAGGCAGGAAAATTCCTATAAAATTGGCCTGATGACCTTCTATAAGTAATGGTGTTGGGAAATACATCACAGACCTTTGTGAACAGTTCTCCAACTGGTGCTCAGTTGTGGTGTAGCCCTTTGAAAGCTAGAGTTGGCAAGATCTGATAGATTCATTTCTTAAGTGCTTTCGTGAATTAAGTGACTCCCTCTTACAGCTGATAGCAAAATACAAGTTCCAAATAAGAAAGGTTTCTTCTGAAGAAATCATTCAGTGAGAAGGGTGTCAATGGTTCATATACAATAAAAAATGGTTACCCTGGAGGCAGCTCCAGAGTTACTAGTTAAGACCTGCATTTGCTTTATACAATGATGCCATTAAAACAAACAGTGAGAGCAAGATGTATAGAGCAGTATGTGTTAGGCTTCCGGAAAACAAGCTAATGAAAAGAAGACATGTCCATTATGGACAAAAGCAGACAAGCAGAAGGGTGTGCAGTTGCCTTATGCTCCAAATACTGAGCTCCAGAGGGTCTAATGTGACATCTTGCTGCATGAGATCTGCAAAATGTTACTATTTGACTTCCTAAATATTTCTGAACAGACATAGTATGGGATGTTCCAAAAGGTGTCTGATGAAACCGAGCCCAGGCTCTGATCCTGATTGTGCCTTGGGGTTTTTTTCTGTGTAGCCAGCCGTCTTCTGCATGGCAGTTTGACCATTAAACAGAAAGAGGCTAGGAAAAAAGGAGAAAGGCTCAAATGTCTCTGTGTGTCATTGTGATGTGGTGTGTTAGCTCATGTTTGACTCTGGGGACTACAAATTAGATGTGAGTGTGAGTCAGCTAGATGTTGTCAAGATGTAGCCTGGAAGTCATGAAAAACTAAGAATTAGGAAATTGTATCAGAAAGAAGAATGCGAGTCTGAGATCCTTTCATTATCTTTTTGGGGATTATATAAATCACAAGCCTGAGATAGTTTTTGTGTAGTCTGATTAGCACTGAAATCGGGAGAGAGTCTAAACTTTTCCCCTTGGTGCTCACGTTGAAGTTCTGCCTAAACATGCAGCTCCATATCTGGGTTTTTAAAAGCAGAGATTAGATATACAGATTTTTAAAGCAAATAAGTTAGATTCTGATTATTAAAACTACTGATAAGTCAGAAGTTCCAGAACTTGAATTCCATTCAGGTGGTACTTAAAAACACACTCAGGAAATATAGTAAAGATATACCTCATTATTTTTACATGAAAAACGTGGCAAAATATTGAGCAGAACACACAGGACTAAACCTTGCAAGTTAAAGTACTGACCAAACACACTTACAGCTACTTTGATAATGGTTTGTTTATCATGCTGCAAAGACAGTGACTAGTTGACCTCATGGCTTGTGCTTTCCTGGCCACAATGTTTGCCGCCAAAATCATTTAGCCCTTTATTATAAGCCATTTTTAGGCTATTTATCAAATGCAAAGTGAAAGTCTTAATCTCCATGTGGGTAATTTATATTTTTTCCTGCTTCATAATGAAAAGTGCGGTTTTTTTTAAGAAGGAAATTTACTTGGAACAAGTTGAGAAATACCCCAGTTTTAACCCTTTCAGCAACTAGAATTACACACTCAGCAGGTAAATTCATAGACCTCTAAATTACATGAAGAGCTGATCCATATGTATTGTATATAAAATATACCCTAGCAATTTATATGTCTAGAATGGGCTTATATCATACTTAATTTAGCAAAAGTGAATCTTTTAAAATGCTGGATTGCCCTTTCCAAATTTCCATTTTTTTCCCACATACACTATTCCAAAACTGGTTATAATGGCATCTTATTTTTGTGGCTCCTTAGTAGAGACGTGACTTCCAGAAGTTAAAAATCTCCAACTGGGAAACTGGCTCTGTCTTTGAAAAAAAATCATTATAATTATTTTCAGTGGGAACCCATTTCAAATGTCCGTAGCACCAATTAGAAAGAATTCTGTCCAGGATGGATTTAGCAGTGGAGTGCCAAAGCCTGTTCTGGTGAGGTTGTTCTGAAGAGCTGTCTGATGCTTTCAATACAGAGACAGAACTCTTGGAAGTCTAAGGCTTGGAGCTCAGGAGTCTAAGGCACCTCCTTTTCTCCTAGTGGGGTCATGTAAGGGGGGAAATTCACCTCATCCTGATACGTGTATCATGGCTGCGTCCCAGTCAGAGGTCATGTGACACATGCAAGTCCTCAGGTAGGGACAACCCTTTCCCATACATTCAGTAGTCTGGAAGCCATTCTTTGGCTGTTAATTCTGTATCACAGAGGAAAGAATTGGAAAAGAGCCAGTGATATGGAAAACATGGCTTCCAGCACTATTTCAGGGACATGGAAAACCTGAGAAAGAAGAAGGAGTAAAAAGAAATTTAAGGACAGTCTTTCCCTTACTGCAGAGCCTAGTAAATCTGTGCAGAACATACCTGCCTATATGTATACTTATATATAACTATATATAGTTAACTATATCTTCAATACACAATTATTAACAGCTGTCTTTACAACTGCAAGGTATATACTGAGTACTCACTGCACTTTGTTCCATTCCTGAGACCATTTTCTTCTTGCTGACTGCCAGCTTCAGGACTCCAATTCCTTTATAGCAGTTGCACACCGCTTTTACTACACTGACAAAAGTGAAGATTTTATAATTTCCTCTTAGAAGGGTCAGGTTCCGATATGCCTGTATTAAGTGGGAAATCTTACTCTTCCTTGTGCTAATTACCAATATATTAGTCTGTAATAAATGGAAAATTATTTCTCTTGTTAACCTTAAATATTAAAAAAATCATAAATTAGAAAATGAATGTTAGACTAGCTTAAATGGGAGTACAAATATTAGTCCTGGTACTTTTTTTTTTAAAGCAAAAAGGTTAAGAACTCTTTTTGAGGTCTTATAATACATATGAATTACATTTTTAACATGTTCCTGAATGTTAAATTTTGTTGCTTAAAAATGATGTCTGAAGGATTCAGCTAAAATAGCACTACAGAAAAGGTTGGTAATTTCTGCATTTTGCAGGGAACTTTGCATAACTTATTAAATTTGCCTGTTCTTTTGCCCTTTTATACCCAGTTCTTTCTAAAGTTATAGGATGAGGTAAGAAATGAGTAACTGGCAGATCTGTTTATCAACAGTATATTGTATGGAATGGATGAGAGTTAAAATACTTGATCAAATAAATCTGGGCAGTGGCACTGTTAGAGAGGGTGTCCACACATCAGATCAGGTTATAGATCTACTCTACAGATCTGCAGGTGACTGAAATTTGGAGAACTTGAAGACAAGAAGTTCTGGAAAGCTAAAAGCAAGAATGGGGAACAGGAGAAGTATTGTAGTGCTAAAATGTATAGAAGATTAGGCGAACTGGGGACCATGGAGACAAACAATGATTTTCCTTGTACATAGAGGTTTTTTTCTAAAAGCTTAGTAAAAAAACCCCAAAAACATAGACAGTGGAACCTCAAA
This sequence comes from Platysteira castanea, assembly GCA_013397175.1. NCBI lineage: Eukaryota > Metazoa > Chordata > Aves > Passeriformes > Platysteira > Platysteira castanea. The sequence goes on from VYXC01007729.1 coordinate 223,538, forward strand.
TTCAAGGTTTCTTTAAGTGATTTGTGTATTTTCTGCTAACATTTTTTTAAAAGTATATTCAGAAACTTGTCAAAGCCTTCTTCTAGCCTATCAGTTGTGAGACTGTGAACCAGAAGATCATACACATGAGAAAAGACCTACGTCCCACAGTGCTGGTGGGCCAGTGCCAGAGTTTCCTGAAAGCAGCCTAGTTAGTGGATCCATCTTGTTCTGCTTCAGTAATACATCTCAAGATTAAAGATAAAACTGTAAGTGTTGACAGGCATATAGTTTTATCTTTCTGCTGCTTCATGTAATTTCATAAAGAAACTTGGCATGTCACTCATTCTTCTTAGCTTGGCTTACTGGCTCTTATCTGTGTTAGGCAACCCCAGCAGTACTTAGTTTCTGAAAGTGGAAAGGGTTGGATATGGACTATTTTAATAGTTGTTTGCTTGTTTTGTTTTTATGCAAATCTTTTATTTTTCACTAGCACCTACAAAACCTAGAAAATACTTATTCCTGCTTTGGAGTTCACTGGTCATATCTGATCACATCTGCACAAGGTATGTGTGACAACTTTTACAACTTTTAAAATTTACTTTGGTGAAGTACAGTAATATTTTTACCTTGTTTAGGTTTTGCTGCTAGCAGCAAGTTAGATCAGAGTTGCTACTGCCAAGGAGCCAACTACTGAGTGAATTTTTCATTTCCACATACTCTTATTCATTGCTTGTCTGCTCAAGTAAACATGGTTATTTTTGCTCTCAGGCAACTGAAAAAATTCATAAGGTCAAATCTAGTGTAAACAAAAACCTGTATCCTGAAGCACAGAAAAAACACACATTTTTTCAACATGTTTTGACTTCTGATTTTCTCTCACAGCTTTGTGTGGTCTGTATAGGAAAGCCTCATACTACTGTTGATATTCCTGCTGTCAAGTGCAGTTTTAAGCTCCTTTTCCTCACAGGGCTTGCTATTTAGGAGAAAAGCTTGGTGCAATGGAGTTCAATAGCTGCCCTTTCCTTCAGACAATTGAGCTTTCTCTGTTGACAAGTGTGCTGGGAACTCTTTGACCTCATCTTTCACATTCCCTGTTGCAAAAATAACACTGAATTGTGACTTCCACACATAACACGGTGGCTGACTTCACCAGTTGCTGAAACTTCCATTATGCCTTTGAAGCAAAACCAAAAAGGGCTGTTACTTGGAATCCTGGAAATTACAAATTTGATTTTCAGCTGTAAAGGCTGGCACAACTTTCTTAGGGCTGATGCCAGTTATCAGCAATTTAGATACTCAACCTACAGGGGACGAAAGGAATCTAGAGCTTTACAATCCATCTTAAATGCTAAAATATAGTTAAGGATAACATAATATAGTCTAGTTTGTCTTAGAGAAGGACTCTGACAGAATTTAAATTCTATGTTGATGAGATTTGAAAAATGCTCTGTGTTTTTCCTTCTTTTTCTGCATTTGAGCCATATCACATCTGTAGTGTTTGTCCTGTGGAACAGATAGAAATACTTGCAACAGATCTAGTTTGAATTTGAGCCATATTTTGGGGAAGGATTGTTTTTTACTGATCTGCACCAATTGCATCTTCATTTTAAATGCAATTATATTCCCAGATGGAAAATATTTTAGCCTTGTAGCTACAGTATTGTAGTGTTGTAGCTTTTCAGCTACTCCTGAGTTAAATAAGTGTTGTTGAGGTTATATAGCCTAGCAGGCTTTGCATTCTAGTGAAAATTAGAGAGTGGAATTTCTATTTTCCCCCAGAATTCCACAGAAAAGGAACCTTGAAATAGCTATTAGCCTTGTGAGATGGGCACTAGTCTGATGTGTAAGAAACTGCTCTCCTAATACTTAGGTGCAGATCTGAATGACCTCCTTTTAATAGTGCAAAGCATCTAAAGGGCTTTGAGCCAGAAGGCAGTAGTTTTTGTCTGTAGATTGCACAAATTCTACCATAGGAGCCCAGCAGTATCTAATCAAACCTCTAATTCTGCAGCTTTATAGTGACATTCCAATCCCATAGTGAATACATGAGTTTCAGTCTGATTCTCTTTGTCCCAAAATTGACATCTTTCTATATCAATGTTCTATTTTACAACTTCTGCAATATGTTTCTTCCCAAGAATGCATATGTAAGTGTGTATATGTCTTGTGTCTGTATCAGTATCACTGTAATGACTGTCTGACTTTTTCAGACCATCAAAAAATAATACAGCTGTAAGAAGATTAATAGGACAGCTAAACCTAAGCTGCTTCCTGTATGAGATAAAAGGAAGTTGGTGTGTATATTTTGGATGGTGCATCGAACCTGAAAAAAATGCTGTGCTACAGCTGGCTTATGTTTGATGGATATTAAGACAGGTAAAGATGAAACTCTGGATAACCATGGAGTCAAGTTGCTGTCACTGGCAGCATCAGAGGCATCTGGAGTAAGGAATTTGATGAATGTGCTCATCTAATGTAAAAGTAACAGGAAAAATAAGTGAATTAGAGCATATTGCAGCCATAGCTCTTTAGAAACTCCTCCCTGCTACATTCAGGAACTGCCATTGCCCAAATGTGTCACTAGACGATGAAGCTTCACAGAGCTGAGTTGCTTCCTGCTGAAAGCAAGACTAAAATGAACAGGCAGAGATAGAGGGGAGATGAGAGACACTGTCAGAGACAACAGCTAGAGCTCTTTGTTCAGTTACTTGCCTGCTACGATGGTTGTCTACGAGACTTGGCAAACTCCTAATTTTCAGTCTACCTTTTGTTTGCAACACCTTTAAAGTTAGCCTGCAATAAGTTGCTAGGGAGCACAGAAGGGAAAATAAATAATTGCCTATAGAAAACCGGTGCTATGCCAAGTTAATGAAGACCATTCTGACCACAGACAGTGAAAATTATTCTAATTGAAGTAAGAAATAAAACAATTAATGTCATTTTGAAAGACTGGGATCTGGAATAACAGTAAAAATGAAGAGGCTGAATATATCACCTGCTAAAAAGGTGAAGGGTAACCAGAGGCTGAAGATACTTATGGCTGAAAAGGTAAGGGATAACGTCCAGTAAGCTGAATTCCCTATGGTGTTTCTAATATTCTGCTCCAGTTCCCAATAATCATTAGGATTATTGGTGTATGATTCCTGAAAATCTTAAGACAATATGTCTGTTAAGAATTTATTCCCTTTTGCAGGGCTTTTATTTAAGCATGTAAACTTCTTTGAAAACCAGAGCATTGTCCACAATGTAAGAGGAAATAAAGAAAGAAAAGATACACAGGCAAAAAGGGATGAAAACAGCTGAGAGCTGATGAAAGTTCAGATTGCATCTCACAGGAGAGGTTCAGTTGGGTTATTTCCAAAGGCTCTCTCTTCAAAGAAGCAGGTTGTGGTAATTTGCTTACAGTCTGCCCCTGGCTTTGGTGACATTCAGGTACTGCAGTCTCCGGATGCAAATTTCCTGTGAATTTAAATAGGGCAGGCCAGCAGAGGCAGGAGGAATAGCTTTGTCAGAAGGCAAATTGTGTTACTTAGTTCATCACTGTAATTAACTTCATTTTGTTTCAGTGTTACGCAGCTGTCTCAACCAAGCATATGTGAGCTGCCCTTCAGCTAGATACTATATGAACAAGTCTATTCTGAAGCCATGTGATAGGCAATTAGGTAATTATTTTATAACTGAATTAAGAAGGTTTTGGACATTTAGATGCTTTGGAAACCACTAGAAGTTCCAGTCTGTGTTTTTACTAAGACCTAGAAATAAATGAAAGGCATTCATGTTTGTTCACTGATTTTCAAAGTTTCAAAGCAAGTGGGTATTAGGAGGTTGAGGTCTCTCTCATTTGATGGGTTTGATCAATTGTTCTGATGCTTTGAATTACTTTTGACTTTCTGATAATGAGCAGCTGTCTCACAACTGTCACTCACTTCTAGGGGCATCATCCATATTTGCATATAGGTTTCCAACGTTTGTCTTATGTCTGAGATTTGGACACCTTTTATCTCGGGAATGAAATATCCATTAAACTTTGAAAATAAACCCCAACCCTTCCAGATCATGATTGACATTTCTGCATGCTTATGACATTAGACAGTAGGTGAAATACAATTCCTACTGGACTGTTTTGCTTTTTTCTCAATTTCTCATTGTTTCAAGTGTTGAGGGGTTCCATGTTGTTTATTGATTTTTTAATAGAAACTATTGCCATGGACTTTTCCATGATTTCCAGTACTCTGCTTTTAGGCTTAGCCACCAAAGGCTTGAGCCATCTAAGCAATCTTCTGACTGTGATTTCATGGACTATTTATTTACTTGAGTATTAGTTCTCAATCTTTGCCTTCAGTTTTATGAGTGGTTAAACGTACAGACAAGGGAACAAAATGAGGCTTAAGGCTTTCAGAAAAAAAAAAAAAGAAGGTAAGCCAAAAATATATGCCTATGGTTTATGAGAATAGCCTTTCTCTACACATATAAACTTTTATTTAAAACTAACTATTTAGATAGGAATATTTTTTCTCTGATTTTTGAATGTTTAATTACAGAAACCCTGGGATTTGGACAACTGTTTTCTCATCAGGATCTTGGCTTTGCTGTGCATTACTGACATTTATATTAAACCCTACTAAATCAGTATTTAATTTTTTTGGCAAAGCAGCAGGTGGAATATTTGAACATCTGCCCATCAGCCATGGAATCACACCTCATTTATTGAGAGAACTTGCCCCATTAATTTGGGCTTGTCCTTTTATGCACTGAGCTGGGACTTGATTTAAGTCTTCTATTTATCAAAATTTGCACCACTGAACACTTTTATAGTGCAGCTTTCAGTAACCTGTTTTTATAAATGTCACTATGCTAGGAAATTCATTCATTACCTTGACTTCGAAAATTAGTTTTGAACACCAGGTGCATATAATGCCTACCAAACTGAGCACTGTTATGCAATTTTATTGATTAACTGCTATTGTTACTGAGCAACTACAAGTATAAAAGTGGTGTTGAGTATGACTAACTAATATGAATAATGACTTCTTAAGTTTTATGAAACCAGCAAACATTAACTACAGAAACTAGGCTGTGTAGAAAGAGTGAAGAACTGGTTTTGTTTCAATAAGAAACAAATATGTATACTGCATTGAATAGCTCTGGCTGACTCCTGAATCCCAAGTATGCTCTAGAAACCAGATATCCTGACTAAAGATGTGTCTTGTGATCTATTGTGAACCTACATTTTTGGGGAGGAGTGCTGAAGGGCAAATTACTGTGGTGTTTTGAAGGAGAGGGTTCTGTGGAGAAGAACAAGAGCAAAAGGTGAGCATTGCAAACTGCCAAGATTCCTGTGACAGCACATTTATATTGAAATTATCAAATAAAAGGGTGAAATAGTTCTACTATTCAGCATAAGTGTTTTAGGGTTTTCCTGTTTTGCTCAAAATTTTTACTGAACCTGAAACTTTTTGTACAGAAATTACTTTAATGTAGGCCATTTCTACAGCAGTGGTAAAATGGGAGCACTGAGATGTGAGTACTGAGTGTAAAAATGCAGAGACCGTACTACTGGCTGTTGCAGCTGTGGGCTAAGGAACCAGGTTAGTTTCACTATGCAATTCATCTGACATTAATGAAAAGGGGTGTACGAATGGGTTGCTTATGGGTACCTTGGCTTCTGTAAGATGAAGGGGTCTTGAGTACACACAAAGCGCTAAGTTGCCAGTTTCTTGAGTTGGAGGTAATGAAAATAGTCTGCAAAGACATGCAGAGTGCAGGTATCCTATTCCACAAAGCCGAATGAAGCCCTAGCTCAGCCCTGCACTGTGTGCAGTTTGTAGCTGAATTTACCTACTATTGTCTACAAGTCAGCACGCTCTGACTACCCAGTTCCTGCCCAGACTTCTTAGCTGGGGCACAGCTCCCTGTAAGCATGCCTAGATTTCTCACAGGACTACGATGGCTTGTGTCCATCTGTCTCGGGTGTCTCTGCTCCTTTCTTGCCCACACTCCTTGGTCTGGGGTTAGAGCTGACAGAGCCAGATTAGGTCTGACACATTTGGCAGCAGTAAAAATACCTTGTCCTTTGTCTCCCCTTCTTTCTTCACTGTGAGGTGGCCCAGGACTGGTGTCCAAAGGGACCTCTCATTACTGTTCTATTTTGGTCCCTGGTGTAGATTCTGTGGATGAAAGAGTGTTGTGGTTTGACACTGGCCCAACGCCAGGCACCCACGACAGCCACTCGCTCACCCTCCCCTGCCACAGATGGGCAGAGGAGGGAAAAGGGAAAAAAACCAGTAAACGAAGGCTCCATGAGTGACATAAGAGACAGGGCAGGGGGGTTTGGTCAGTTCATCACTGAGATTTCCTTCCTCTGCTCCGGGAGAAGAGTCCTTCCCTGTGAGGCCGTGGGGTCCCTCCCACAGGAGACAGTTCTCCGTGAACTTCCCGGCGTGGGTCCCTTCTCACGAGCAGCAGCCAAACCGCACCTGCTGCAGCTTGAGTCCCTCCCACGGGCACACAGCCCTCCCAAAACTGCTGCGCCGTGGGTCTCTCCCCACGGGGTGCAGTGCTCCAAGGCCAGGCTGCTCCAGCCTGGCAGCAGGGCCCTCTCTCTCCACCGGGTCTCCCACAGGATCACAGCCTCCTCCAGGCACCCACCCGCTCCGGCCTGGGCACCTCCCCACGGGCTGCGGGTGGATCTCTGCATTCCCCGTGGACCCATGGGCTGCAGGGGCACAGCTGCTTCACCATGGGCTGCACCACGGCCTGCAGAGGAATCTCGGCTCTGGTGCCTGGAGCACCTCCTCCCCCTCCTTCTCCCAACAACCTCGGTGTTGCCATGTTATTTTCCCCTCACATATTCTCACCTCCTCCTCTTCTCCGACCAGAATCAAAAATCTTATGATTTTTTAAATTTTCTTCTTAAAAATGTCATCACAGAGGCGTTACCAGCCTCTCTCATTGGCCCGGTTCTGGCCAGCAGCATGTCCGTCTTCAGAGCCATCAGCCACTGGCCCAGCAGCTTCTCACAGGAGCTGTCTTTGTGGCCCTCCTGCTACCCAAAACCAGGCTGTGCCAAACCAATACAAAGAGTACAGTGAAAAAACTTTAGCAGAAGCTTACTAGTGTTGTTATACAGAAGCATCCTTACAGATCCTTAGCCAAGGCTCTGGCTTCACAGCAAACAAAATGATCTGCAGTAGAGGCAGCAAAATGATTGTGCTTTAACATGCTTTCAGAACTGTGAAGGTCTAAACAAAGTATTATCTCTGCAAACCTTAAGAAAGTTTGGAGAAATATTAATACTCACAAAATCTGCTTGCTTGGTTTCACACATTTCTGTGTTCTTTTAGTGCTTTAAAGGGCAGTGAGCAGTGTATTTACAATATAACTATGGATTATAACTGTGGATTCTTCGCTTGTGAATAATGCTGCGTATACTTGTCATTAGAGATGAAGTTGTGCTGTATGCTGAATGTTTTTCTTTGTTCAGTGGCATCTCTAAAATAGGGAGAGCTAAAATGTTCCATATAGAAAGTACCAATGCTGTTTACTTGCAAACGTAAACCAAGATTATATTACAGGCTTCACATATAGGACTTTAATAGAAATGTAGGAACTCAGGTAAATAAACATCTTAAATTCTAGTTAAAGTTTGGAAAGCAAGCAGGCTATTCCTATGTAGATACAAATAAAAATAGAATAGAATTAGGGGGTAATAGTAAATTTAGTACACTGCATACAGATCTGTTATATTTTCCTTAGTAATTCTATTGCTGTGAAGTAAATCCATTTAAAAGCAAGCTACAAAAAAATTTAAAGTAACAAACTTTTGCACCAGTATCTTTTCAAATCTTACAGTGCCTCCTCAAAAATTTTCCAGTTTTGGTGCATCCTTCTTGCCCCACTCCTTTCAAAATTGCTTTTCCTGTTTCTTTTGGACCTTCACACCAGTAGATCAGATTACAAGGCAATTCACACACTGATCCTCATTTTATGCAGTAGAGTGTAGGGAAGGAGAAAAAGACATCTTCTACATGTAGATTGTGAAGGTGATTCAAATGCAAAAAGGAAAGTGTGACATCTTGTCTCTTGCTGAGTCTGGTTAAGATCTTACTTTTTTCCAGCCTCAATTAGTGCCCTTGGGTATCATTTAAGGATCATTCCCCGTGAAAAGAGCTGGATAAGAAACAAGTGCAACCACTGCAAAACAGAAGTTGGATTCTGGACTTGATGACATGCTATCCCTTTTGAGTGTTGAAGCAACACCTAACCCTGCTATTTCATGGACACTCACAGCACGATTGATGTGAAGGCATGCAAAGTCAGTGCCAGTGCTAGTCCCACACTATTTTTGTAGTCAGGGTTAGTAGGGAGGAGCAGGTGCACGGAGGCGTGTATGCTCCCTTCTCATAAGTGGAAATGTGGATGTGATTTTTCTGGCTCCCCAGTGTGTGCCTGTTTGAGATGCAGCAGCTGGAAGCCCAGTGCTTAACCGAGAGGCCCAAGCCATAAGCAGGGATCATTGTTCCTCCTCCTTTGTGAACACTGCATGAATTTGCATGATTGCAAGTACCCTTGCTGTGGGGTTGGCATGCTGTGAGATTTTAATGCTTCACTAAAATTAGAACGTTAATTCTGATACTGTTTTGATGCTTTTAAACTATTCTCTTCTGAACTAATAACTTGTAACTCTATCAATCTGTAATTTGAAACTATTTTGAATCAAATAGTTTCAAATTTGCTTTAAATTTTGAAGTAAAACTTGGTTTTCAGAACTTCCTTGTTTCCAATATTTTAGGGCCAAAATTCCGCATTAGATTTCAGAGCTTGTATTCTGTGTGCTCTTACCTTTGTACAGAGTTCAGCAGTGGCTTGTGTCTGACTGAACCATCTTTTTCTAAAGAGTACCTGATCTTGATTACAACAAAGAAGGTAGAGAATCCATACCTGCACTTGGTAGTCTTTTACAGTGATCATTCATTTTTTGCTGGTAAAAATACAAGCCCAGTTTAAAATGAGAAATTGTCTGGCTTCATTTTCTGTCTCTTGAATTTTATCCTGTATTTCTCCAGCAAATGACTAAGATAAATATATCACTTCATGTATTTGTGAAGGAAATAAATGTACTTCCATATTATGAACAAAGTACTCTTTTAAACCAAGGCACTTGTAACCTGATGCATGTAATGTCACAGAGTTGTAACACCTGAAAATTAACTGGCAAACTAAATCTCTGTGTTGCTTGTGGAAGAGTGGAAAAAAACCCCAGCAGATTTGCCAGACTTAATATCAAGGACTTGGATATCTCCTTTGTCATCTCTTAAAAGTCCATTGGTTTAAGTTACTTTGACCTGGATATATAATTTTATACTGAAAACTTTTCACTCAAACCTGTGAGAGCAGGACAATCTCAAACATCTTTCCAAATACAGCAGCACTTGTGAAAAAACCTGAAATCACATTAGCATGTACACTCTCCACCTTTTAATGAGGCTGCATGGCTGCCTTTTGTTCTTTGTTTTTCATATTATTTTTTAAAAGGTTTTTATTCTTAATCGTGCCATCCATAAGTCCTCTAATTCCCTCAGGTTTCTCTGCCAACTGCAGGTACATTGGAAATTCTAGCTAATTGATGACTAAACTCTTGTTGTAAAAAATGAATGTTGTTTTAGCTTTCTAATGAATTCTTTTGCTAGAACTTCTCTTACAAATGTCACATTTTCCTGCCTAATCTTTCCTGTCAAAGAATTTTGGCTGAAGTTTTACTTCAGCTTTGGAGAAATCTAAGTAACCCAGTAAAAACCTTTTCTTACTCCTCCTATCTCCTTAAAATAGTCTTGAATATATAAAATTTTTAAAAGTTATTTTCTTAGACACTTCTATCAGTTCCCACTCATGCATATTAGCACCATAACTGGTTCTGTTTTCTGAGATTTTATCTGGTTTTTCTTTTGACTTTGACTTAACTTGAAGGGACCCTCATTCAAAGATGCAATTTTTTACTAAATGATGAACAGTAACCTGCATTTTGAAGTGTATATATATATATATATACACACACGTATGCATAGAAGACAATGAAAAATACATAATACAATACAGAGTTTGGAAATGGAAGGAATTCTCTGATTTGAAACAGAAAATTCTCTGCAGCTGCAGAATTGATTGTCAGCTGCAAGAGCAACCAGAATGGAAATTTGCTGTCATTATGGAATCTGAAACAAAAGAACTAAAAATAAATTGACTTCTAAATTTTATTCAAAGAAGCCAAGGAGAATGTTGCAATAAATTAAACAATCCATGTTCTGTGGGATTCAAGCATGCCTGCTACTATTCTTAAACTGGAATAGACCAGTGACAGTGCATGACCTGAACCAGTTCTTTTTCTACTCAGGGCCTGCAGTCTATTTACTAACACTTTGACTAATATATTTTCAAGCACATCCCTGCAGGGACTTCTGTATCTTCTTCTGGGAACCTAATCCTTGCCATCATTAACATCCTTCCTTTGCTTAAGTTATTCTCTCTTCTCCATTTCTCTTGCTTCCACCCAACTTACAAAATTTATTCCTTCCCTTAAATGTTCATGTCCTAAATTTCTACACACAGTGTCTTCATCACACAGGTTCATTGACAGCAATTTTTTCAGAAAAACTGGGATTTTTTAAAACTGAAATTTCTGGCTCTGTAGATACGTGTTGGCCAATATTGATACAATTTACACCCAGCCTTTATTTATTTATTTTTAAACTCAGTTTTGAAGAACTCAGTTAATATTTATTCATTTGCTTGTGTTTCTCACATTTATGTCAAGTTATAATCTCCAACAAGCAGCACTGATCTCTCTCATTATTTATTGTTTTGATGCAGAGAGCAATTAAATACAATTAACTGGCTGATTATCATTTGCTGGTAGAATTTGCTAGGAATGCATATGCTCCTGCAGGGAGTTGTTTGCTATTTCCTGCACCACTGCTCTGATGCTGTTTGGAGAGAACCTCTTTTTCCCCTCTCTATTTACTGCTTCACTGATCTGGGGAAGGAAGAAAGTGTATGAAAATAAGTATGCCTTAGCTTGTGAATAGCTATCTCATGGAGAGCTAAGGGATAGATTTTCACATTGGCTTTGTTGCAGTGCTGAGATGCAGAAGCACTAAAATATTTGTAATTGGACCATGAAAAAAAGGTAATGATGCAAGCTTTTTCACTGCCCGTGTGATGCTAGGGAACTCATGTAAGCCAAAAGGTTTTGGGTTATTTTTGATTTATTTTCCAAGATATCTTTTCAGATATGAGATTCTATTTCAATAAAATGTTCTTTGTGTGTATAACTGATAAATTTCCTGCATTAGGAATGAAAGTCATCGTTTTTCTCAAAGCCAGTCTGGTTAGCATGCCACTAAACCTTTGCTTAAGCCTTAAGGCATTCTATGCATGAATATAAGTGGTGGTTAGCTAGGAAATAGATATTCTGCACTGTAGTTTTGTAATTGCCACTATTAAACTGATCCCTCAAAACTGAAGTTAACATACTGTTGTTTGCTATCACACATGGTGGTAATTTGAGCTGCTGATCTCGAGATATTCAGCAGCTCATCTCATCTGAAGGTACAATTCCTTTCATTAACTTGCCACTTGGTTCTCCCTGTTGGAATTCACACCTGGGTCCCACTTAACAGTTAATGCTTTGCCTTATTATTCAAGTGTTATAAAGCATTTTCTATGAAGTTAAGCTATGGCCTGATACAAAAATAGGTATTTTTTAGCCAAACTTTGTTTAGATAAGTAATGACTTAAGGGTCCTTTTTACCTTATTACAGAAAAGCTTTCATTTAATTTTTGTTTACACTTAGGACTTTGAAGAACTGTTGTTCTACCAAGATTTTGCTTGTTAGATTGGCATTTTTAGTAAACAATAAACCTTTTTCTCCCCATGTGTTAGAAGCCCATCCATCTCTCTTAGTGCACTGCTTCAGTGAGATTTCTCTGATTGATTCTCACCTTGTAATGCAACCTTACCTGTAAAATATTTTTCCCATCTTTGCTTTTGAGAATTTCTGACCCCTTTCTTACAAACTTACAGGACTTTTTAAACTTCTATGTTTCTGTTGCTTTATATTGAACAATGTTATTCAAAAATCTCTTTGGACATGCTGGCAAGCACCACACTTAGACAGAGCTTCGAGATGACTGTGCAAATGTTAGCTAATTATGTCTGCTGTCATTCTGTAAGATAGGCTAGTTTTATCATCTGCATTTGCACAGATGGGAAATTCAAACTGAGATTTTCAAGTTGTTTGCCCTCAACCAAGCCAGATGAAACAGTCCCAGAGCTGAAAATGGAGCCTGGGAATTGTTGCCTCCCACAACCCAGAGCAATTCACCAAGGTTTTGGACACTAACTGACTCTAAATAAATATATCTGTTGAAAGTGCAGCAGCTTCATACAAAATATTCTGTATATCTGGCAACAGCAACAGCTATCCTGGAAAGAACTTGAGATGCACTTATCTTCATGCTGTAAGGGCCAGCTATGATAACCCAAATTGCTGAGTAACATACCTATGCCTTTCACCCAAATTATGCATGGCTCCCAAACATGGAAGCTGAGTCACAGTTCAAAACGGACATTTTTTGGCATAGAGGTTTTATGGGGTTATTTACTATCCTTTCTCTGTCCTATTTATGTCAATATGAAAATAAATACACCCTTAGTACTTTTTTTAAGGAAAAGTTACTGAAAGGAATTTTCTTGCTACCTTTTTTCTGTTTTAGTAACTATACATACACAGCATTACATTTTCATATTATATATTGTAAATATATATATGTAAAGAATTGTAATAGTCATTAAGTCATGTTGCAGATCTGAGAGAACAGGGAAACACCATGTCTGTATAAGAAGAGAAGGCTCAGGACTTCATGTCAGGTTTCCAGTACTTAAAAGGTGGCTTCAAAGAGGATGGAGGCTCTCTCTCTGCAAGGAGCCACACAGAGGACAGATGGCAGTGTGTACCAGTTGTACTGGGAGAGGTTTCATCTTGATATAAGAAAGATATTTTTCCAGTGAGAGCAGCCATTCACTGGAACAACCTCCCCAGAGATGTGGTAGAGACTCCATCAGTAGAGGTTTTTAGAAAGCCATTAGAGAAGGTGCTAGATAATCTCATCTAGACTCCCAAGAATGGGATCTTTAGAGGTCTCTTCAAACCTTGGTCATTCTGGATAAAGAATCAGAATTTCATGGAGAAGTGTACCAACTCAGGAAGATTGAGTTTTACCACATTTGTTGCCCAGACACAATATTTGAATGGCCCAGACGTGTTAGTCAGCTCTTGTGTTCCTTCAAAGACATTTTCAGCAGCATGTCACAGAAAGTTGCTTAAAGTCTTTTATTCATCAAAAAGTTAGCACTTAGAACTAAGTTTTTACATGTGATAAAACCTTTATACCAAAAGATTAACTAGTATTTTGCTATATTTTCCCCAGAGAAATTGTGGATGCCCCATCCCTGGCAGTGTTTAAAGGCCAGGTTGGATGGGGCCTTGAGCAACTTGGTTAGTTGGAGGTGTCCCTGCTCATGGCAGATGGGTTGAAACTAGACTATCTTTAAAGTAACTTCCAAACCAAACAATTCTATGATTCTATAATTTTTAGTGGGTCTACTCTATTTCTCAAGATTAACTTGGATCAGACAATGATCAAAATCAAAATCAAGACTAGGATTTAAAATATTTGAATTAACATGCATGGAGCAGAATTGCATAAAAAAAATACCAAGAGCAGACATGACATGCATAGAGTCTACTGCTTGGAAGGTAATAAATTTTTCATCTGCGTTTGTTTTATTTTGCAGGGTTTTCTAGATCTGAATTCCCAGATCACTCTGACAGGCTGTGAGAAGCCAAATCTGATCTGGATGCTTTCATACAGAACTTGAAGGTTACTTGTTTCCCAGTTTCACAAAAGTGTTCAATTATTGTCTTCGTAGCCAACCTACACAAAGTATCTGCCAATGCAACTGCTATTTTAGACATGTAGCCAGGTAAAATGAATGCTTTTCTGTATTTAGTTTTTCCAGCTGACATCTCTGTTATTCTTTTAGTACTTTTTGCTGCTTTACATTGTCCATCGTTCTGACCATGTCTTACTCTCTGTAACTCCCCCATATTAATAGTGTGGCAAAAGAGGTAGGCAAGAAATATATCTATTATCTGTAAGATGATAAGGCAGCTGTCGACTTGCTGACCTCAAAAGTATTTAATTTGCCATTTTTTCCTGATATCATCCTGATATTTATCTTGGGAGGTATATTCATACTTTGTCATGAAAAATACACTTTCAGTTCAAGTAACTGAAGAAAGCAGCTTGTTCTCATTACTTGAGGAGTTTATCAAATTTGAGTTTGACATAGCCCTGTCAATGCCTTCATGAGGGATCTACTATTCTAAGGGATATATTCGGTAAACCTGTAATTTAGAGTCCTCTGGTTTCTTAGAGTTACACTTATAAAAGACACACAAAGGCTATGTTCCATACATTTAAACACTCCTAATCTGCTTATAAATATGATGTTGGACATCATTAGATAAACTAGCTCCATGGGCAACAATTTAGTAACATTTTACCCATTGGTTGTGGTTTAACCCCAGCCAGCAGCCAAGCCCCGCACAGCTGGTCAGTCACCCTCCAGCAGGACAGGGGCAAGAATCGAAAGGATAAAAGCTGGAAAACTCAGGAGTTGAGGTAAAGACAGTTTAACAGGGAAAGCAAAAGCTGTTCATTCAAGCAAAGTAAAACAAGGAATTAATTCCCTGCTTGTCATAGACAGGCAGGTGTTCAGCCATCTCCAGGAGAGTAGAGCCCCATCATGGGCAATGGTGTCTTGAGAAGACAAACTCCATCACTCCAAATGTGGCCCCCCCTCGTCCTTCCACCCCCTTTATGTTCTGAGCATGATGCCATATGGTCTGGAATATCTCTTTGGTCAGTTTGGGTCACCTGTCCTGGCTGTGTCTCCTTACAACCTCTCATGAACCCCAAACTTTCTTGCCAGTGTGTCAACAGAAAAAACAGAAAAGGCCTTGGTTCTGTGTAACCCCTGCTCTGCAATAACAGAAACATCTCTTTACTATCAATCCTGTGTTCAGCACAAATCCAAAACACAGCTCCATGCCAGCTACTGTGAAGAAAGTTAACTCTACCCCAGCCAAAATCAACATACCATTTGAATCTTATTTTGACTGTGAGATTTATTCCCTCTTTCTGTTATCTTTCCTGACCCTTTTCTGCTTTGACAGATAAGTTGTGAAATCTTAGAGACAGTCTCTGAAAGGGGCTTACGGGAAGCCTTGCTCCTGTAGGAGGTACTCAGAGCAAACATATAGCTTAACCGGAGAAAAATTTTTCTGCAAAGATTACATGTTGAGATAGGAATGGTGCACATTCTCAGTCCATCAAAGTAGGTTTTGAAAACCATTCCTATGCTGAATTACAAAGAAATGTTGACATTCATTAATAAAAAGAAAATCACTCCTATAAAAAAGGAAGTTTACAGGGTTTACTAAAAATTAAAATGTGATCTTTCTTGTTTGAAAGTGTCAGGTAGAGTCTTGACAAGCACTTTGAGACTTTGCTCCAAAAGATGATTGATTAAGTTTGAACTTCAAAGAACCTACAAAAACAGTGTTTTCAAATGAAGAACACATTTTCATGAAACTTTTCCAGAGAAGTTATATCTCATACAGTATTCAACTCTCTGTTTCCTTATGCAGTATAATGTGGTAGTCTAATTTTATAATAATGCCTCTTAAAGAACAGTAAGAAAGAAAATTTGAGAGAAAACTGAAAAAGAAAGTGAGAAGGTAGTAGTTTATTCATATTAGTCATGTTTATCCTGGGAGGAGCTCCCAGGTAGCACTTTAGTTGCTACTACCATGAAAAAATATTTTACTTCTACATTATTAAGCATACTTTTGTAAGGCCTCTATTATGTAAAGTATCTGTCAGCTCTGGTGAAATATATTAACATTATCTTTATAACTTACTTTTCACTTATATGTGCACAGTCTTCGATCTAGAAGAGCTACATTATTGCAAAAGGATATTCTAACTATATATTTCATTTTTTCACATTTTTAAACCAATCTAAACATAAAGACGGGATATGTAATCCATATGTGACTCCAAATCTTTCCAGAAATTATTGGACTTGGAAAAATGACAGCTTGTCAGATCTCAGGTACATTTCATTAGTAGTATTTGAAAGTTTCAAATACTACTCAGTGTTTTTCATGTCTGTCAGGCCTGAAATGATTTCTATATATGTCATTCCACTTGCTGCTCTGTCATTTTTGATAATGGGGTTTGAACTTCCAGACATAATCAATCAGAGAATTATTTCAAACCACTGCATTAGCTGCTTTAGTGGAAGGAGTCGGATATGGATCTTAATGCCATCCACTGGTTAAAAGGCTGATGTTTTGAATTAGCCTCCTTCACTGGCCACAGTTGCAATGGAAAATTTTCAGTATCAAAACTGAAACCTAAAAAACTGCAGGAGGCAAAATACCATGGATGGGATAGCTATTTTCATGTGTTGTTTTACTAACAACCATTATACACCTATCACATTTTTTTTGCAGTCATAAATGTTATATCTTCTAGTGGTTTTTAGTACTGTGCAAATGGTGATAGTGGTCAGGCAAAGTTAAATTCCCCAGCTGACAATGACACTGCATCCATTTTTCATTCTATGCAGCAAGATATTACCTGACTACTGAATGTACTTTTCTTCTCTGTTCTGTAAATGTATTTCTGTATACTTCTTTTATGGCTCTGTACTTCTGTATGCTTTTACTTCTCTGTATGTTCTCTGTAGACATAAAATCAAATCCCTTTCTATATGTTTTCAATATATTTGTAAGGTCAGCACATGCTTATTTCTTAAGGTGATATCTTTCTGAAAAAATAAAATCTTTCTTCTTTCCCATCTGTGAACACTTGACAAAATGCACAGTGAATTTCTTACTGCTGCTTTAAAGACAAGATCTTGACTCCACTGTTCACTTTCTAGTTCTCTCTTCACCATGTTTCCTCCCCCTGTTTGCTATGTGGTTTCCAACATATTTTTGGGAGTTAGAGTCAGAAATGTCAGAATAATCACAGTTAAACACTGAAAAGAAATAAAATGTTACTGATTTTTTGTAAGATTAGTCAGGAAAATATTACTGAGTTTTCTTCATTACTTGTTAAATCTTAATCCACGTCCAAAGTGGAAGCCTTATCAAACATAAGCATATCCAAGGTGAAGTAACACACTTAGAAAAGTTGCAGCCCAGAAGCAGGAAAGAACATAATTACAAATGGACTTCATAAAATTAGTTGGAGGCCTTGCTATTCCAACATTATTTATGACATCTACAACCAGCTTACCAAAAGGATTGAAAATGAAGGAGGATGACCTTTTAGCATAGAATGTGCTTCTTCCCTTTAGCCTGTCTGATGATCACTAGGTCTTGATTGAGATAATTTTCAAGGAGGAAATAAGCAGAAGGTAATCAGTGGGTTGAAGGTCACCTATGTGTAATGAACATGATAAAACCTCTGACTACACATGATAAATTAGTTTGCATAGAACCAAATAGTTTAGAAAGACTGGCTGGAAAGGGAGAGAAGAAGAAAATAGGGGGGAAAAGGTACCTTTCAAACAGGGTCAAGGAGCATTGTATCTTAGTATGTAGCCTCTGCTGCTGTTACATAGAAAATAGTCAAAAGTCACCGAACAGGAGCTTTGCTGATTTCTAGCAGACAGTTAATATGATGTATTCTGCTGTGGTTTACAATGGAGTTACACCTTAGGTGATGTGTGTCACTGTGCTCTGAAGGTGTATGTTACGCTGGCAGAGCTGTTTTAAGTTCCAGCTAGTGACTAGTGCTTTAAGTGGAATAAAAACACTCTCTTGAGTAGCAGAGCAAGCCAGCTTTTTGCAAGCAGCCATCCGTTGGTTCAGCCAGGGCCCCTGCTTGCCCAGAGCACTGACAGCAGGTGCCTCCAGGGCCATTTGGGAGTGGCGTGTGGTCTTTGCTGTTGGATGGACACTGTGCAGTCCACACGTGAAAAATGGGACAAGCACTAACCTACCTTTGCAGGCAGTTGACTTCTTACTGAGGAAACAAAAACCTGTGAGGAAATAAAGAACTCCTGTGTAGTCCCTCATTAGTTTGCTTTCCCTTCCCTTCTTACACAGTGATATCCCACTGATGCTTGGAGTCCCTTTATGTTTGTAGCATTTAGAGAGGGAGTTACATCTCCCTAAACATAACAAACTCCCAACTGGGAAAATAAATGCTCACTTCTCAAACCATCTGTACTCATATGTGAATAGAGATAGATTCAAAAGATTTGTAACACATTCATGCATAAAAATGGAGAACAGTTAATTCTGGTGTGCTAGAGGAAACTGCTGCAAGATTATTGCATTTCTAAGACAAATTATCACATTTTTGCAGTCTGTATTCAATATTTACAAAGATAATGGAGATGGAACATTTGACCGTCTGGCAGTGGACCAAAAGCACTCCCTCCAGACCTGTGAGGTGGGCTATCTTGAGGACAATAAAAATAAGTCAGAAGCTTGCAGGAAGAATTACAGTTAATGAAATTATATGAACCTATGAAATGGCCTCTGTCTACAAACACATTAATAAAAGCTGTAAGAGAGTATAACAATCAGGTAAAACTGACTGCCATTTTTTCAGGTAGTGCGGTTGAAATGAAATTATAAGACTGTTGGGTAAATAATAAAAATGCAGATGCAAAAAACCCTCTTGACATATCTTTTAGTAAGTAGGCAAGATTTTCAAGTAACCATGAATCTGGAGAAGATTAACAAAAAGTGGTCTGTGTGATGGGTGGGGAACAGGCTGACAGGCAGCACCCAG
The DNA here is from genome assembly GCA_013397175.1 of Platysteira castanea. Classification (NCBI taxonomy): domain Eukaryota; kingdom Metazoa; phylum Chordata; class Aves; order Passeriformes; genus Platysteira; species Platysteira castanea. The sequence goes on from VYXC01007729.1 coordinate 242,456, forward strand.
AGTGGAGGGGTACGTAGCTCCTTTTCAAACTGGCAGCCTGTCATGTAGGGGGTTCCTCAGCTACTGATATTAGGCCCAATGCTGTTCAATATCTTAATAAGCAAGTTGGATGGTGTGATCAATTGTACACTGACAAAGTTTGTTAATGGCCCCAAACTGGGTGGGGAAGAAACACCTGGATAGGCTGGAAGAGTGGGCTAACAAGAACCTTGAGAAGTTCAACAATGACAATTGTAGGGTCATGTACCTGGAAAAACATAATAAAGGATTATTTAATCTGGAGCTCCTGGTGGGCAAGCAACTCAATATGAGAGAGCACCATGCTGCTGTGGCAAAGAGAACCAAGAGAATGCTGGGCTGCATCAACAACAGCATCACCAGCAGATGATGGTCATCAAAGATGTCATTATCACCCTCTACTCCGTGCTTGTCAGGCCATGGCTGGAACAGTGTGTTCAGTTTTCATACCCACTATACAAAAAAGCTGTGCACGGGTTGGAAAGAGCCCAGAGAAGGGCCACAAGATGATCTGAGGACTAGGAAGCTGGAGGAAAGGCTGAGAGAGGTGGGTTTTTTCAGCCTTGAGAAAAGAAGGCTTAGCTAAGACATTCTTACCATGCTCCTGTATTTAAAGGGTGACTACGAAGAAGACAGAGACTCCCTATTCACAGGCAGTCACATGGAAAAGGGGAGGGGTAATGGGTACAAGTTACTCCTGGGGAGAGTCCAACTGGACACAAGAATAACCTTTTCATAATGAGAGCAATCAGCCATTGGAATAATCTTCCCACTGGTCAATTCCCCACTGTTGGACACCTTTAAGATCCAGACAGACAGGATGCCAGGCCATCTTGTCAAGACCAAAAAAGATCCTTGAGGTCCCTTTCAACCTGGTGTTCTATGACTCCATGAAAATAAAAAAGATCACAGTATTAAAAGTCAAGGATGTACAAAAAATGTCAGACAGCGATGCAAAAAATTCTGTGGAATGAAAGACATGCAGAAGGCAGTACATTTATAGATAATAAAAGAATGAGTGAAATAAAGAGCTTTACACTGAGATTTAATTGATTCAGCCTGACCTGATTTATATGTTAAGATGTATTTGTGACAGCAAGAATAAAATTATGTGTACAGCTGTTCATAAAGAAACTTTTATACAGGGTTTGTTCCAAGATATATTTGACAACTAATTTTGCATAACATTTTCCATTTTAATTATTGTTTTTCCTTATATACTGACTGTAGCCTAATGACTTGTAAGCTAATGAAAAGTGCCAGGAAGAACAAAAATAAAACCTACAAAGGAGCTTGCTGCATGTCTTTATCTCCAGCAGCTCTGACAACATTTGCATATAATTGTACTTCTCAAAAATACAGAGACTCTTTGGTGGCAGTCTGAAGAGGTGCCTGCAAGATGGTTATCACTGGTTGTTTTAGAATGATGGGATTAATAGAAAAGAGTTTCAGTGATAGAAAAGGCTACCTTTTGTCCCCCTCTTCCAGCATATCAGCAGTTTTTCCATTTTCCAGTTTATGGTGGTATTTAGGGTCTTTGATGGCTGGCTCAGAGTGAACACAGGAGAGTGGAGAAGGTAGAGTGGAAGGTGAGTTCTGAGAAACAGACCAAGAAAAGAGCCATGCATTCATGCATATCTATGGCTAGCACTGTGGACTAAGAGACTCGTAGCCATTTCAGCAGTTCAGCATTGAATTTGCCAGATGTATTCTCTCTTTGTCAGACTTCCCTCTATTTGTTATGTTAGAGTCTAAGAGATAAAAAAAAAAGGGATTCAGCAATTGTTTTGTCCTGCTGCAGTTTAGGTAGGATTTTAAAATTTGACAATGTATTATTAGTCACCATAAACTCCTATTTGAGAAACAGTATATGCTGAAGCAATTAAAGCCATTAAAAGCACTCAAGACATTTTCAAAATTGGCCTGTGACATGCACCTCACTCAAGGTCAACTGGTCCTGTGATGACAGCACTTAGAGGTTCACTCTCTTCTGTGCCCTGCATCTCTTGCTTTGTTTTTAAGCTACTTTCCAGGAATTAATTCATGCACTGTAGTAAAAGAGAATGTTCTGCCATGCCTTTTCACTTCTATGCCCAACTGTGCTTGATTTGTCCATTAATGTTTTCTTAATGGCATCTGTAGCTTTGCCTTTGCAGGAATTGAGTTGTGGGTCTAAACAGATCAACTCTGTCAATAATAAATATAGAGCATCTCAAAAGAATTAATGACTGGAAATTGATGCCAATGGCATATTTTTCTAATAAGAATATTGATTTCACTCTGCTGTAATGATAAGACTACCAAAATTTTAAAGGCCAAGCAAACTGCAACCTATAAATCTGCGTGTTGTAAATATGTGTATCATATGCAAGTGCTCTGTGCTTCAGATTCCAAGATTGAAATTAAAAGTTCCATCCTTTATCTTATTGTAAACCACAGATCTTTACAACTCTTTGTGCAGGATGAGGCAACAACAGCAATTAATATATGGTATGGAAAGTTAGGATAGAAAATTACAGTGCATAAATATTTCTAATCAAGAAGTGAAAACTTCTAGTACAGTACATGGCACATAGTACAAAAATACAGATGTGTAAGTAAAGCTGCAAATTACACAGTGATGGTGGACTAACTTTATGTTTTCTTGTGAATGACAATTTGGACTGAAAGCCACATATTAGCCGAAACTGAAGAATTTAAAAGACTGACCAAAAAGACAAGAAGAGCAACGTTTACATAGATATGTCAATGCATATATATGCATACAGCAGAACAGAGCGTGACTTTGTAGAGCATTTATAATTTCAGCAAAAATCCTTCTACTTTACTTTGAAAGAGGAGGAAAAAGAATTGTTTTCTGGGATAGTTCTTTAAAAAGGAAATTTTCTCTATGTCTGTAAGAGGAGATGTTATAAATTTGGTCTTAGATCAAGACATACATATCTTTAGTCTCTTTACTTTGTATTCTGCTTGTGAAATCCAGCCATACATACCTGGGCAGGCCTGGGGGATGCCCTGCCACTTCTGAAATAAAGTCCCAGCTCGTTGCATGTGGATTAGGTTGAGGTGATGCAGACAGTGTAGAGGGAAAGATACAGTTGAATGACTTTATTTTACTTGAGACATGGTTGTGGTACCTTCTGGGTGAAAAACATCTTTTCTGATGTCATTATTTCCTTTCTCCCATGGATTTCCTTTTGTAGATAATCACTTGTGGCCCCCTCAAAGGGCCTTTTTAATATCCAGGACAGTGTTATCCTCACAGCTGAAGTAAAACAGAGGGAGAATTTAAACCCATTTCTGATGCAACTTCATCTCACTTACTGTTTTCTCTTTATGCAGCCAGATATCCACATATGTCAAACCTTGATTCATTATGGTCATATCAGCTGAAATTAAATGACAATTAATATTTATAGGGAGATTTAAAACTTCATGATTTATCATCACGGAAGAGTACTATGGCATTTCCATGATTTTATGTAATAAAGCAACATCTGTCTTTTGTTTTGGTAAGTCCAAGAAGTTTGTCCTGTCTGTGCTGTTGACCAGCTCACATGAAGTTGGCTTTTAACCAGCAGACCACCAACAGACACATTAGGATTAAACAACAGTTTAATAATGTTCCTTGAGTCTGAGGCATTTGTTTAATCAAAATTCAAACTAAAATGTGTAAGTTCCAATGAATGAGCACAAGCAAAAAACACGTTTCTGAGACCATGCCCTGCCTACCAAAAGCTGGGAGCCTAAAACTGCAAAAAAGTCAGATAGCTCTGTAAGGCATAACATGAGCTCCTTGTCACCTCTGGACTAGTCTACCTTATGATTGTGTGCCTGTGCCTTCCCAAACCTGATGGTGGGCCTATAAGAACATAATAAAGTCCAAGAAGTCCAAGTGCAGTGTGCCACACCTGGGTCAGGGCAATCTCAAACAAGGATACAGGCGGGGAGAAGAACTCACTGAGAGCAGTCCTGTGGAGAAGTATTTTGGGGTTCTGGTGGACGAAAGGCTGACAATGTGCACTTGCAGCCCATGAAGTCAATTGAATCCTGGACTGCATCAAAAGCAGTGTGACCAGCAGGGTGAGGGAGGTCACTCTCCCCCTCTACCCTGCTCTCTGGTGAGACCCCAGCAGGAGTGCTGCATCCAGACATGGATTTCCTGACATAAGAAGGATATGGACCTGTTGGAGAGAGTCCAGAGAGGGCAGCAAAGACTATTAGAGGGCTGAAGCATCTCTCTTATGAAAATAGGCTGAGAGAGCTGGGGTTGTTCAGCATGGAGAAGACTCCAGGGAAAGCTCTTTGCAGCATTCCAGTACTTAAAGGGGGCTTATATAAAGAGGGACAGTGACTTTTATCATGAGTGGGTAGTGGTAGGACACAGAGGAACACTTTCAAAGTAAAAGAGGAGAGATTTACGTTAGATGTTAGGAAGATATTCTTTACTATGAGGGTGGTGAGGCACTAGACCAGGTTGCCCAGAGAAGATGTGGATGCCCCATCTCTGGAAGTCTTCCAGGCCAGACTGAATGGGGCCCTGAGAAACCTGAATTTAGAGGGTGGCAGCCCTCCCATGGCAGAGGGGTTGGAAGCAGATGATCTTTAAGGTCCCTTCCAACGCAAACTGTTCTATGATTCTATGATAATAAGTTCATCATTAATTCAATGAAAATGAGACTTCCACTGTTATGAAATGTGTAAATTTTTTAAAAAGCAAACTTGACTTGTTAAAGCTAGTTTACATTAAAACAAGACTGACAAATTTGATCAGATGCCTCAGTACTTTTCCTTCAGTTTCCACTGGTACTAGATGGAGTCATAAATAATATGTAATTATTAAAATATGCTGTCGAGAGCTTTCAGGAGAGTAGACCACCAAAGATTTATATATGCATATCTCCCAGTTTATTTTGGTTCAGGGTTCATAAATAAAGGTGCATAAATGTGCAAAGGGATGTAACATGAGCAAATGAAAAGAAGGATTCTCATAGGTAAAGCCTCCTCCTTTGATCCTGCAGTGTTCTGTGCATCTTCTCTGGGCTGTATGTTTACATAGGCATCTCATGTGGAATTATACCAAAGGAGGCCTTCAGAGTCAAAAGCTTTTTCCAGAGAAGAAAATTCCACAACAAATTGTTATTCTGCAATGCATAGTTTTCATCTATCTGCATTGTTGAATGAGCATGATTTATTAGGGGTATTAAAATATTAGTATCTATGAAAACCAACACCTAACTAAAACTGGAAACTTCTCTTTATGCTTATCTCATAATTTTAATCTAAAGGAATACCAAAGATTGCATCATGCTGGTAACTAAATCTATTAAGGGTGCTGGCAGTGACTGACTTCTGGCTAGGCAAATGTCAAAGGCATTGAAAGCAGTAGACTGAGTTACTTGTTTCTTGTGTGATATTTAGTGAGATAACTAAAATAGCAAAATACTTATTACAATTCAGAGAAAAATATTTTCACTTGCGCATATTTAAGGATGGACTTGTAACTACTTATAAAATGCACTTCATACCATCCTAATTTTGCTGCAAGTATGAGTAATGACTAAAGCTCAAATGCAGATATTTGGTTTGCTTTGGTTTGCTTTGCTTTAGCAACAAAAAAATGTAAGTTCTGATATTTGGCTCATTAAGTGTTCAGATTTTCTATTGAAAAGGGAGATGAAGCACTACACAGTTCAAATTTGGAAGCTGTTGTTCTTCTGTTGTACATTTTTAGCCTTCTCCCTAGTTCATCCTTTTCCTTCCCTAGCTATCCGGAGTTAAGACAAACCTGGGTGAATACTTATAGCAGAGTAGAGATGATTCAAGGTAAGATTAGCCTGGGTGGAGCTAGAAGGGTCTGAGGGCTAGAAGAGTCTCTATTTACATTTGACTAACTTTAGCAGAACTCCATTTTCCTGAAGAAAGAAGGAGAGTGTAAAAACAGTTTTAGAAGGCAGCTTAAATGATGAAAAAACAGCTTCTATCTTTCACAGTGACTTTTTCCAAATCTTACTGCTAAGGTGTCACAGGTACAAAGCATGACTTTTTTATTCAGTCTGAAATGGGGCAAAACTGTGCTCAGTAAAGTTATTTAAGTCATTGTCTTCATTTGGCACATGTTTTGACAGGAAAGCTGCAGGAGATACAATACTGGTCAGTTCAATCAAATCTTTATTAAAATGCAGGGAAAACTGAAGACAGAGACAAGAAGGTGTGGCAAGACAGTCAGAAAGTCAGTGTCAGGGAGAAAAAGCTGCAGATTTACTTGCTTTAAGATGGATTTAGTCAAAACCTGGACTGGTGCTGAGGTCATTTAAGCCTGATCCTTTGTCTCATCTGCCCAGGCCATCATGAGAGTGATAAAAGGTCACCAAGACTGCAGTGGCTTGTGAGGTCTCAGAGGAAGTTTGCTGACAGCTGTCATAGAGGAGTTAGTTCCTTTCAGCTCCTTTCTGGTAACAGTCTAGGAGTATTATATCTCCTTCTTGCTGGCTGGTTAAACTAAGGAGCCTACCAAGTAGTTGTGGATGGAATCACACATTTTCTTTGTGGTTTTTTCCGTGATGTTAAAGTGACATCCCTTTGCACTTGTTGCTCATGTGTTTAACTGGAAAATATCTTGCAAAATTTCTTCTCAACATAATTATGAGCTTTTGGAGCATATTTACTGGTTTCCAAACACTAAAGGAATATAAAGTCAAGTCTGGTTAGCTACAGAAAAGTGTTTGCACCTTGGCACATACTTGGATGTCATGAAGTATTCTATTAGTATTATTTGAAGCTAGAGAAGATTTTATAGTTTTTATTCTAAATAAAAAATTAACTTAGCAAAACTCAAATGAACAGAAAATGACATGCTAAAGAGATTGCCAGCAGAGAGCTAGATCAGAATCTTAAATTAACAAAACTCAGTAAGGTGAATTAAGAGAACTATCAACATCAAATCAACATAAAAAGAAAGTCATTTTATAATGCCTTTCATGGTATCCTCTTTAATATGTGATAACCATATTGGAAATTCATTAGTATGCAGAAAACCAAGAGAAGCATATGGAAATACATCCTTCAAAGGACTAGGACACAATAAATTTTACAAAAGGCATAAAATATCTTTAGGATGAATGATCACTATGAAAGTAATGGGCACTAAAATTGTAGGAGTGGTATTCACTCATTAGTTGTATGAAGCCATTAACTGCACAAAATCATTCTATTTTGCATAACCATTTGTCATATAAAATCATTAGCTCCCTCCTAAAATTGTTAGAAATGTGAAATGATTTTTCAAAAAAACCATTAGTTACAGAGTATTACACTATGAAAATCAGTGGCATATTACTTCATCATTTTCTGCATAAAAATGTCTCAGTTATGCAAAATCATTTATGTGGATAAATAACTTTTTAAGTAGCCTTATTGTTCGATAGTCAGGCTGTTAGCTGTTCAGTTTCAATAGTAATTTTTATGGCCAAGACATTTATTAGTTATGAAAAACTCTGAAATGAACTAGAAAAAACATTACTTTTTACCCTGCTAAAACTGACAGTTTTAAAAAGCAATCTTGTTCACCATAAACGTGCTCTTAGATTTTTAAATAGTGGCAGCTGTTCCCATTTATTTACCATCATTTTGTCGCTGTTTGAACTCTATTCACTATGGCTTTCAGGTTCTCATTCTCTCATTCTAAGCTAAATTCAGGGAGAAGCTTTCGTAGCAGTGTTTTTGATCATATCACAGATAGTTTTATATAGTTACTAGGAAGAGGAATTTACACATAAAAATGGAACACATTGTCCTGCTCTCCCTCACAGTAATCAGAAAACTTTTAAGCATATGAGGATCAGTTAATTTCTGGAAGTGAAATATTTGAAAATTTGAACTTGTGCTTTAGCAGGAAGGAGTCCCTGTGAGAACCACATGAAGATATCCAGTGCTGGGGAGAAACACCCACAGATTTCTAACTCATAAGACCTTTGCTGAGGAAAGGAGCCTTCTCAAGCAATGTTTTCTAAAGGCCAGTTATTTTTACTATTGAATTACCCAGTTATAATTTCAAACATCGTGTACGGTTCTATAGAAGCAAGAAAAAGGTTTTTCTTCCAAGGAGTCCTTAGGCTAAGACTTGCCTACTGTTGCCAACCTATGCATAAGGGACCAGAGAGAAACAGGTAACATAATGTATACTGACCTCTCTGTTACAGAAGTAACTCATGTCTTGTCAAAACTGCTGACATTCCTTGAATATCACTTGTGGAGTGTTTACCCTGGTCAGAAACTTGGCAGCCACCCAACTGTTTGTTCACTCCCTCCTCTAGTGGGGTGGAGAAGAAAATGTTAAGATCGAAAGTGGGAAACAACTCACAGGTTAAGATAAAGACAGTTAAATTGATGAAAGAAAGAGAAGAGAAAAGTGATGAAAAGGCAATCATTTGTCAGGCCCCAAAAGCAAGACCAGTGCCCAGACGTGTCTGAGCAATGACTGCTTTGCTCAAGATACATCCAAAGCTTCTGTTGATGAGCGTAACATAGCATGGCAGTGAGTACCCCTTTTGTCAGTTTAAGTCAGTTTTATGGCTTCTAGTCATCCCTTTCCAAACCAAACTCCCTTAGGGGTTAGAGTAAAAAACTTGGTCAGAGAAAGACTCGTCCTTGTGTAAGCACTATTTAGCAATAGCTAAAATATTTGTATGTTGTGTCTGGGGAGACACAATAAAGACGCTCTTACACCTGCCAGGTTCAGCGGAAAGGAGGAAAATGGAATGGATTTATTTACATTATCTCATTCTTATACACGTCCCAACTCCACAAGGGATTGGAGAGCATGTCACTTCCTTCTCAATCCCACTGGAGAAGAAAGGTGCTCATCAAAGTTCTCATATCACAAAAGGAATGAAAAACAGAAAATACCGTTACGTAAACATTGGCTATTATTTACATGAATCTGTGTGAAAAGAATCTGACTCCAAGGTTAAAAACAGAAGGCTTACAAAAACCAGGGCGACAGTATGTCATCAGCACTTTTTTTCACAAGTCCAAAATGCACAACATATAGGCTGCTATGCAATAAGCTAGCTCCATCTCATCCAAAAAGAGTACATCACTACATCAGCTATCTAGCAAAACCGTATTTAAAAAGACAGCACAAAAACAAACAAAGAAATAAAAACCACATCAAACCCAGAAAAACCTACCCCAAATCACCATGCCCAAAGCAATGTTACAGTATTTTCAGGAGGCATGGCAAAGGACTCAGTAATAAATTCGATTCATGCTAAAAACAAAGACCTTAAGACAGTGGTTTGCTCCATATCAGTTGGAGTAGAATTCAAATACACCAAATGTAACCATAATCCTAATGCTAACCATAACCCTAACTCTAACCCTAAGCAAACTGCAACCCAAACCGTAGCACCAAACCCTAACTCTACCCAAAGCTAGCTCTAACACAAACCCCAAAATAATCCCTTAAATTTACCCCTAAATCTAAACCTAATTGTAATCCTAAAACCAACACATACACCAGGCATAACATTAAACACTAACCCTAAACCAAATCTAGCCCAGAGTCTAACCCCAACCCCAACCGTAACACTAAAGCTAAACCCTAAACCTAAACCCTAACCCTAACCTTAACCTTAATACTAACTGAAACTTAACCCTCAGGTTTCCTAAGATTAACTCTAACCCAAAACCCTAACGCTAACCCTAACACAAACCCCTAACCCTCACCCTAACCGTAACCGTAACCCAACGATAAACATAAACATAACCACAATCCAAAAAAACCCACTAAACCTAACGTTAACGCAAACCATAACTGTATCTCAAACCCATAACTCTAACCCTAACCCGAGGCTTTAAATACACCAAATATAAACCTAACCAAAAACATAAAACCAGCGCTAAACCAAAACCCAACCTTAACGCAAACACTAACCCCTAATTCTAACCGAAACCCTAGAAGTCACCCTAACCCGAATCCTAACCCTAACTCTAAACCTAACCCAAACCCTAACCCTACCTAACCCTACCATAAACCTAAACCTAACGAAGCCCTACCCCAAGCACTAACCCTAACCCTAAGCCTCAACCTAAGCATAACCCTAAGCCTAAACCTAAGCCTAACCCAACCCTAACCCTAACCTTAAGTGAAAGACAAACCCAAAGCCTAACCCTATACCTAACCCTAAACCTAACCTAAACCCTAACCCTAAGGCTAACCCTAACCCTAGCCCAAAACCTAACAATAACCAGAACCCTACCCCTACATAATCCTAACCCTAACCGTAACTCTAAACCACCCTGTAAGCTTAGACTTAAACATAAACCTAACCCTAACCTTAAGGCTAACCCTAACCCAAACCCAAAGCCTAACCCTAACACTAACCAAAACCCTAACCCAAAGCCTAACCATAACCCTACCCCTAACCCCTAAGCGTAACCCTAATCCTAACCTTAACCCTAACAAAAACCCTACACCTAACTCTATCCCTAACCCTAATCCTACCAAACCCTAAACCTAACCCTAACCCTACACCTACCCCTAGCACCTAACCCTAAGCCTAACCCTAACCCTAACTCTAAACCAACACCCTAAATCTAATCCAACTCTTAACCCCAACCCTATACCAAAATCCAACACTAAGCCAAACACTAACCCCTAACTCTAACCCTAACCCTTACCCAAACCCAACCCTCACCTTAACCCCAACCCCAATCCTAAGCCTAAACCTGAACTTGATCCTGAGCCTGAACTTGATCCTAACATAGAATTCCCCTAACAAGGGGATGGCACCCCTGTTTCTGCCATCCTGGATTTAAGGAAGGGACTCTGCGCCTTCCCCCATCCCGCCCATTCCGTATGTGCTGCTGGGGTGCCAGCGACTGTATCAATTATAAAACAGTAATGTCAGCTGCGAGTCTGTCTGCCAGAAGTGTTTAACGTGAACACAGAGGCACTGCTGGTTCGCTCTGGGGGGAACTTCTGATTATGGCCCAGGATGTGGATTGGCTTCAGTTTCTGTGGTTAAGGAAACAGAGGCACTATTGGTTATAGGTGGTCAGTTGTAGGCCTCACATAAGTTTCTTATATTTATGTAATGATGCGGTGTACATTTAGATTCCAGGGATCAGTGTCACAGGTTCTTGAGATATTGAGTGCTTTTACTGACATTAGATGCAAAGCATGAAAATAGATTTCCATTCAAAGATCATTCTCATTGCAAGTGTCTCAGTTTGGAGACAAATTCTAAGAGAAAACACTCTAAAGTGAGTGTTTTTACCTTAAAGAGAGAGGACTTCAATAACTCCCTTTTCTTCTGCCAATAAGCGAAATGGATACCAGGGGACAAAAGTGAAAAAAAAAGTAAAACTGTTTATTAACAAAAAAATAGCGGTGCCAGCAAGGCACAAAACAAAGAGGAGAAAAAAACCCCAATTTGAACCTTACACCCACCCCCACCTCGCCGTGTGGCCAAGAGGCCAAGATGGTGACTGCCCGTCTTTGTCTCTGGGAAGCAGGGCAAAAAGAGTTCATAGCAGCTGGGAACCTGTTGGGTTTCTGGCATGGGTCTTCTCCTTGCAGCAGCCGAAGTTGGTGGACTTTAATGTCCTTTCTCATGCTGGTTCAGCCCCTCCAAGGTCTCGGGTTTGAGGCGGTCCCAGCGGCTACCTGGATGGGCTGAAAAGAAAAAAACAAGCCAAGTCAAAACTAGGCTAGGGGAAAGGAGGGGAAAAACTTTTTGCTTCACGCTCACAAAAACACCAATCCAACAAAAGGAACAATGTAGTGTCCCTGTCCACACTGTCCGGAGCACCAGGAGAGAGATTGAACAGAGCCCATGCAGGAGCCCAAGGCTCTCTGCCCCATCCCATGGGTCCATCTTAAGGATACAGCAGCAGTTGTCTGGGCATGAAGCAGACAGTAAGGGAATAAAGCATCATCATAAAATCAACTCAAGACATCAAGTTGACACTTTTTGGGTAATGTGGTTTGAAGGTAGTAAAGGTCAATTTGGTAGAGAGCAGAAGTGACAGGTTTGAGAAAGATAAGAAGTACTATTCATGAGACAGTCAATTAAAATATTACAAAAGGGAAGGTCAGTGAAGGTTTCAATGAGACTCAGAGTTTTGCTTCTTGTTCAGTATGTGAGATGTGCATATTTACATGTTTGGCCCAGTTGCACACAGATAGCAATTCAGATTTTTTTTCAGAGTGTGTAGCCTCCATTTAGTGAACAACTTGGACATCATTGTGCTTATACAGGTGGCAATGGAAAGCTTAGAGTTCTTAGAAAATGATGCTTAAAAAAAATAGTATTTTAGAACTCCATGTTACATATTCAAACTCTAATCCAGCCTGTAGTCTGATTGGGAGGCTGTGATGACTGTCATGTTAATTGAGTCCTGGGACCTGCTTAGTTACTTTTGAGTCCAAGTGGAGTAAGGACAGTCAGTAAAAGGTAAAGGCCATGAGTGCCTCTTCCACATATTCCAGTTACTTTTCTCTGACTGCTAAACCAGATCTGTATTTCCCTGACATCTGATTAAGCTTCTTAGCTTGCAAACTATGTCCTGCAAGAGCTGACTATTTGTCTATAGACAATTCCAGTGCGGCCAAATGCAGATGCTGATATTTGGTTTGGAGATGTGAGCACATGTAACAGCTAGTAGTGTCAACATGCAGTCACGGATAATAGCTCTGCTGTCATGGAAATCAAGGGTTGCCAAATGCCCCACTTTGGCCTATGTGAGTTCGCTGCCAGGAAGATATGGCAATTATCTTAGCAAAGGTTCTTCAGATTTCATCAGAGGAGATTTTAGACATTTATTAGAAATTCCTGGATCCAGGGTCCCTGCTCAGCTATTAGGGTTATTTTTGTCCCTGGTGTAAAGCAAGAATCCCATAGGTAATCTCTTTAAATCATTCTTTGGAAAACTACATCTGCTGCCAGAGATGAAGGTTTAGGGGTACATTAACTCCTAGCAACCCATCTCGAAGTTTGTGAAATAAATATCCTTGCTCCAGGGCAGTAAGTTCAGTAAGTTTTAACACTATGAACAGTATGTTTCACATTTGGAAGCATATACGTGCTTCATAGGTGCCTTTAACATACAGTAAATATATATAAGGTCACTGTACATAATTGCAGAAAGAATCTGCAAAACTTGTCTGTACAGCCAAAAGGATTTTAAGTAAGAATATTGCTTGCTGTGTTTTGTTTACAAGTGCATAGTGTCAGCAATTAGTTTAATACTCCTGATGTTTAGCCTTTCTCTGTCATGGGATTCTTGACTCATACAGTAAAAACCTGCCACTTCAAGATCTATGAGCTCCATTTGGGACCAGAATGCTGGATAATGATATTTGTTCTCAGTGTTTGTCACTGTTTGTGAGCCTGCTTGAGCAATTTCTCCAAGAATACAAATTATATTGGTTGTGGAGTTTGCCAGTGGCATCCTGTGCATGGTAATGATATGCAAAAAAGTTAGTAGAAGCACAAACCAAAGATGTACATGGCCGATGTTATATGACTCTTGTTTGCAAAATACATTTTTTGTATCAGGGCACTAGCAGTCCTATGTGCACCAATCATGGCATGCATTTTCTAGCCTTCTCCGTGTAGTGCAAAATACACTATTTTATTTACAAAAAAAATCTCTCGGATAACCAGTGTTTGCTTAGAGACAAACTTCACAGAATTTGGGTACAAATACATAACTATATAGAAAGCAATATATTAACACATTGTCAAATGGCTGGTGGGAGGACAATGGCTTGGTGATATTAACAAAGAGAAGAACCAGTACCTAAAAACAATAAAAAAGAAAAATTTAAACATTGCTGGTTTGTGAACTTCAGTAGTACTAAATTTTGGTAATGGAAAATTCATTGTAATAATAGATATATGCAGTGACAAGCCAAGGGCACTGTGGATAGGTGGTGATTACAGCTTCTTCCAGCTTTCTTACCTTATATCATGCCATCTTTCACAGAAGGAGTGTTAAAAACCTGCTGCTGAATGGTCTCAAGAGGATTATAAAAGGATAGCAAGATTCCCAAAGGTTTAAACAGTTGATACCATGACAGGATATTGCAACTTTAGTAATTATGATTTTCTTCCACTAAAAGATTAATTGAATTCCATTACCCCTGTTCACAACAACAAATGCTGATTGTGTAGCTCAGCCTCGCTTTTCAAGTCCTTATTAATGGCATTTTATGTAGCTGGTTTAGGCAATTGGCAGAAGTTAACTTTAAGGGATACAATCTCTGCGGTTAAAAATGGTAATCAAAGTGTTTTCATCTGCAGATTGGACTATGAGGTTCATTAGCAGAAATATTTTTCTGGTTTACTTAGATGTTATAGCTATGGATAAGCATTTGGGTATAGTTTATGTCCTCACTCCATTAACAGATTTATCCTGCGACTGTTTGCTGTGCCCATGTTTTATTCCACCTGGCAAGGGAAATTGCAAGAATCGAGGGAATGGTGATAATTTTCCATGACTGGAAATACTTCTGCATGAGGAAACTGAAAAGTTTGGCACTGCTTCTTAAGAAAATAAATGAGAGAGTATAGAAAGTAATAAATTAAAAGCTGCATTGCTATTTCTCATGGGGAATTCCCATTATCTCACCAGATTAGCCCCCCACACTGTTGGGCTATAGAGGTTAGAGTCTATAGAGGTGATTACAACCAACATTTCTATGAGTTAAAGTAGTCAATGTACAGATTTCCAGTGTAATTTCCATTAAAACTCCCTGATTTTATCCCTGTACACTTCCATACTCTTTGGAAGGCATGTGTACAGCTAATGAGCATAATAAAAATTGTTTGCATGTGCAATTTTATACTTGTGTACCTACTGTACTGAATCAGAACTGCCATGAGCTGGACATTTTAAAGATCTGAAACTGATATAATCAGGCAGTGGGAATTTTTGCCTATATATTTTGCAACATTCACTTGATTACCTTGTAGAAAGGAAAGAGTTACAAGATTCTGCTGTTCACATGGAAAAGTAATGCAGTCTTTTCATTGCTTCCTAAACTTTGCTTTTCATGCTTTTCCTTATTTTTTCCCTTACATTGACCAAACTTGGAGTGCACTGATGATTCCTGCCTGCCTCACTCATTTTTTTCCCTCAGTGGAAAAGGTTTCAGTGGAGAACTTTGCTACCAGTGTTTGATAAAAGGGAGGTTTGGTCACGGCCATACCTGGAAACCATGTGACATTTCTGCAGGTTTCTGCAGGTGGCAAATCTACATCCAAGAAAAAATTTCATTTGATGCTTTGTGACAGCACAAAATGGGCTGGAGGCAAGGGAGCTCAAAACATGTATCATTTCAGATGGAATATATTTGAGTATAATAATTACATTCAACTAATCATAGAGCATTTTCCTAGTCTTTTTCTATCTTGAATTTTCTATTGAAATTTTTCATAAGGAATTACTGTATTATTAAACACTTGTTAAATAAAAAGCGATCAGATCTTTCTGTAACACATTTCTCCTGTCCACATAAACGCAGTTTATCTGTTCCCAAACAGCTGAATGTTCTTATGATGTTACTGTCTTCTTTACTTATTATCTGATAATTAAACCTAAAATTTTCCCGGTGTCTGAATGGACCATGTCGTGGTTTGAAGGACAGGTGTTTGCTAAGGAAGGCAGAAGCCTCCCTTGGAATGGAAAACATAAGCCCTTTCCATCCAAATTATCATAATTTTGAAATTAAAGGGCTTTCAGGCAATTATATGAGAAACAGGAATAACAGTTCTTTACTAGTATATATGACAAAGCAATAATGCAGAAAATACTAGCTTAACCTGACAGAGTCAGGGTACAACCTGACACCCTGCCAGGTAGGGTGGTGGTAGCAGTCTGATCAGGTGGTGGCTGCAGTCTTCTTTGAAGTGGCCCTGTTGAAGCAATGATCCTGTAGAAAGGCCTGGTCCTCTTTGGAGGGTCCAGTGGTAGTTATATAGCTCTTGTCCTCTTGGAACTCAGTAAGTAAGGGCTGTTTGTGCTGTTCCAAACCCCAGATTATATCCAGGTGGGAATGCTTGGTTCCTGCCCCGGGCTGATGTAATTCTCTGAGTCATGGGGTGGGTCCTTGATAGCCCATTAACAGAGATAGCTCCCGAGGGAGTTATCAGGGGTGAGTCATGGTAGGAGATAACGAGCACAGCCTCACCTGCTTTAACAGCTTGTGAAGATGATAATAGAACACATGCTTTTGGTTACACCTTATATTGTAACCTAGCACAACCATTACTATGATACCTGTATAGTGTCTGGAAGTGGCCACCTAAGGGGAATGTCAGGGAAGCACAAGAGGCTTCTCAACCACGAACCTGGACATAGGCTGGCAGAAGACAGAGGAGCCCTGGCTAGCTTTCAGCTGTTGCTGTTGACTCTTTCCAGAATTAGGCAGCATGTGAGCCAGTTCCTGGGCAGTGTGGATGACTGAAATTCAACCCCCAGATTAACAAGATTATAAATACATATAACCCTCAATTTTTCATATTTTTCAGCCTGTTAGTGAAACATTTCTCTTTATACTGGAGGAAAAAAAAAAGTGAAGGAGGTTACTATGCCTGTTTTAAAATGAAAAATATTTACTAACTAGTTTGGAAACAAAAAACATAGTAAATGTTAGATTGCAGTTCTGTTTCTCTTTTCCAATGAGATATTGACTATTTCTTTCTTTTGTTGCTTTCCATCTTGGAATCTCCTGCGTTTTCCTCATTTTCCTCTTCTGCTCTTTAATTTTTCCTGCCTCCTTCTCTCATCTTTCCATGAATCATGTTCTTTCAGCTGATTAGTGTCAGTTTTCTCTGTCTCTGAGACATTGCCTTTGTAGTTAGAGTACAGGTATGAGGTCTACAGCTGTTCTCGAGTCCTTCCATTTTCTTTGTAACTCAGCCATATTCATCTTCAGTCTCAGACTCAAACATGCCTAAGAAAAATAAAAAATTCTAAAAGAAACAAACTTTTAAATGACAAACCCAAACAAATTTGCATTAGTAGCAAACAACTTGTGCTCCAGAATAACAAACCAACAAACTAAGAAAGGAAATACTAATAACAAACAAGTTAATCAAACAGAACAAGAAAGGGAAAAATACCTGAAAATAATGATCAGTTTTTGAAGAGCTTTGATCCTTCTGTCTCCATCTGCAGCTTGCAACATAAACAGTCTTCATGTTTATAAACACGATGCATCAAAGGCAAAACTCTCACCTAGATATATTGACTTGCTTTTTCAGGGGTCCAAAATGCCAAGATATTCTCTGCTACACATAGGTCACAATGTCTGTGGACCTCATGCAGTTTTTAAAATTTCTTTTAAATTTTGTGGTGTCTAGGTGTTTGGGTTTTTTTTTAAGTTTTTCCTTGGGATTAAAGCAGCTGCTCAAGAGTTTTTTATGTTTGTTTTGGAATTTACTGGACTATATTTAAAAAGCTAAGTAAAAAGATTTAAAGCTGTTCTTAACCATGGATACTCCAAGAAAGACATCAATGGTTTTGAAACATTTTACATTATTGAATGCTGTATTATTTACAGCAAGCTCATGCCTTACAGCAGACATATAGGAGAAAAAAAGTACATGAAATATTTTTATGAAAATAAGCTGAACACAGAGATCCTGACCGGAATCCCAAATGTAGGATAGTAACAGAACAGATATTTATGAATTCATGACATATTTAAACATAAATATTATGTAAGTAGCCATTTATTTTAGGCACTTACCAGTCTGGGATATTAATAAGAATGAATGAATCTGCATACTAAATGTTAACCCTATCTGTATTATATTGCCTCAGTAGCCTAAAAATTATCTTTGGCTGCCTTACCAAGCAGGGGAGCATCTCTTAACACCCCACATCCCATTTCCCTGGTGGAAACATAGACTAAATGAACAGTTCTAAGGTCTGGATTGAAAGATTTTGGATCTGGAGCTTTAGTTCTGCTTGTCATAGAGACTGTAGGTAAATGAGCCCTAATTAGCTGAGCTCTCTCCAAACCCTGCAGAGCAGCAGGATAGCTGCACCAAAAGCTTCTGTTTGGAAGAATAATTTTAGTTGATCTCTAAAAGAGGAATTAAATTTATTAATAACTTGATTTTAATTTTATTTTTAATACAATTTACTCACAATCAGTGTGGAAGCAGTAAATCTAATTTAAAACAAAGACCAGTAACCTGTTTTCTTAGTCATTTAGTTTAAGATATAATGACTGCTGTTAGTGGTTTGCAAGCTAAATAAATAGAACAGAATAAGGGGGAGTGAAAGGACCTGAGTATCCTGAGTTTTATTGATGGGAAGTGTACAGACATTAAAGTATTTGCCTAAGGACATATTAGGAAAGGATGATTGTTAGTTTAATGAATGCTTTTGCTTTTGTGTAACTCAGTCTCTTTATACTTCAGTCTGCTTTGATCAGTGGGTATCAACATTACTATTTAAGACATTTGAAAATAACTCATACAGGAGATTTTCTGAGAACATCAGGCAGGTCTGATGGAGGAATACAAAAGTCCTAGCTTGAAGTATGTCATAGTCCACCGTGCTAAGAATAATGTCTGGAGCTTTTTTCCTTTTACCTTGAACTATCGCAGTCATTACTGTGATGCCTAGGAAGATGAGTGGATTTTGTATTTATGTATTTTGGCTCCTAGTCTATCTAAACAATAACTCTTAACAGACATTTCCTACACAACTTGGTCTGTTCAGACTGAAGAAAGGGAGACTGAGGGTAGACATTACTGCAGTTACAACTTCCCTGTGAGTTTAAGAGGAGGGGCAGACACCAATCTCATCTCTGTGGTGCCCAGTGACAGGACTGAGGGAATGGCCTGAAGCTGTGTCAGGGAGGGTTGGATATTAGAAAAAGGTTCTTCAGGCAGAGGGTGGTTGGGCACTGGAAAGGGAATGGAAATGGTCACAGCCCCAAGCCTGACAGAGTTCAAGAAGTGTTTAGACAATGCTCTCAGGCACATGGTGTGACTCTAGGGGATGGTCCTGTGCAGGACAAAGAGTAGGATTCGATGATTCTGATGCGTCTCTTCCAACTCAGCATATTCTGTGATTCTGTAATTTTGTGTTCAAGAAGAACTGAGATAAAGTCTTCACATATTTCTTTCATATTTTTTTGGCATAGGAGAACATGGCAGGGAGAATAATCCAGACCTGCAGCAGCCAGGGGTAAGGCAGAGGTGGTTTTTTGAGGTTTGGCTTCATACAATGTAAACACACCATGAAGGTGTGTATTGGCCTGTCCCAGCAAGGAGCTCATGAGTTTACCTTCTCCCTGGGAATCTGTGCCTGCCTCTACATTCACGCTGTCCCATGCTGCCCATGAAACATGATGTGTGCTTCTTTTACAGATTCTATTAAAGCTGCTCTTCTTTTCCTCCCACTACCTCTTCCCCATTACTGCAACACCTGAAAAGTGGCTTTTGAAGGGAAGAAACCAATGGGCTTAATTTTCAAATAATCAATTGTTCACACATCACAAATGTTCAGGGATTCAGATGCTGTGCATGTGCAACTGTTGCAGATCTGTTGCAGAGTGATAACTGCACAAAATTCATTTGCAAATATATCTCATCTTACAAAAAAATCTGTGGACTGTCAGCTGCAGATGACTTTTTCCAGCTTTACAACTTTCCATCCATAATTTTGTAATCTTGTGATTTGACAGGACTGCAATGTCTTTTGGTATGTCAGGTGCTCAGAGATAGTAAGAAGTGCTTTGAAGAATGTTCGACTTGTGGAAGAGGCAGATGTAGACAGTCATATCCTAACCAGGAGCCTATTTTACTCATGAGCTTTCTGTACCAACTGTACGCATCTTTGCATAGAAAACTTTCCCTTGAAATATGGTGTTTCATGACAGAAAAGGAGAAAAAGCAAACCAGAATGTTCATCAGGGACCACAAGAAATTCGTTGTAGCTGATGTAGAGTACGCTGCTATGTACTCTTGGAGGAATGTAAGGAAAATTCAGAATTCCTGAAATGTTCTTTTTCCACCTGTGTGAGTAGGAAAAAATAATAGTTCAAAATGCTTGTTAAAAGTTCCTCATCTTCTCTGCACATTTCGCAAAGAGATATGTCTGCTGAAAGGAATTGCAGCTATCTGCTTTGTCATAGTTGTTGGGAAGCAAGATTGCAGTGAAGAGACTTTGTGTTTCCAGTGGATTTCAAGGCACCAAGAAGTCAATAAATTTGGGCTTTTTTTGGAGGCCAGAATCAGCTATTTCCACACAGACAGTAGTTCTACAAACCCAAAATAATTTTTCCAGCCTACTGTAGAACTTATATGAAGAGCTTACATCTGTCAGCTAGAAATATTCAGCCCTTAGTAGATCATGGGAATATATTTTTGTTTTGCCCTATAAACAGCTAGTTTTGGAAATTGTGGTGCTGTACTTCCCCACTCATTATTAAATGTCTGCCCTTCCCACATGGTTCTCCCTTCCCCGCCCCTATTCCTGGCCGCTCCCTTGGTTTCTCCCTGTTGGTCCCAATACCCCAACTCCGCCCATGTGCTGCCCCTGTGCCCTGGGACCATTAGTCCATGTGCTCTCTCCGCCCCCCTCATCCCCATACAAAACCCAAAGTCCATGCCCTGTGACTTTCTCTCTGCCTTGGGGAATCAGCCTGAGGCCGTGTGGCCCTCTCTGCCTTTGGGACCATGTGAATAAGCATCCCCTGAAGCCCCCATGTGGGGAGCCTTCTCTCCTCCTTTATCGCTGCCGTGTTGTGGGGCAGACAGCCAGCCGGAGCTGTGCGGGGCAGCCTGGAAGGGGCTATGGGAAGTGGGACAGCTGCTCTCCCCAAGAAAGCCCTGCAGAGCTCTCCGGGAAGGTCTGCGGCATGCCACACCATCACAAGAAACCACACACTGCAACAGGAAATGCCTCACTCACAGGAATTTGTGAGCAGTTTGGCTATATTGGCACTGATTTCTGGGGTCAAACACAGGAACAAAGAATTTTCAAGGAGTAGTCCAATCCTTAAAATTTCATTTCCATTTTAGAAGCAAAAGCATAGCAGAGAGCTGCAAAAGAAAAAACATCTCAAAAAAGGCTTACCAGACCTCTAACAGCCTTAGGCAGCAGCTTGTGAAGTTGTCTTATTAGTCAGTGGCAAATGATGGCATTTCTGCTCTAAGTCTAGTGTCAAACTGCCAGGAGGCTGACATCTTAACTTCATGACAAAAATAAATATAAAGGTAAAAGAATAGTTCTCACTTTTTCCTGTAGATTTTACAGACTTAAAGGTTACAAAACTAATTGAGGATAAAATGAAGCCAATGACTACAAACCCCCAGTATTCAATCAAATTGATATAGGCCCATAAGAAAACAAGTGGAAAACGTTATTTTAAATGAGAGGTTTTTGTAAGGCTATCAGTGACTTTACCTGTGTAGGAAAAATACACAGTAAATGAGACAGATGAAAGTGTTCTTGTGCATTTCAGTTTGTTATGTAAAAGTGTTTTTGATTAAGAATGCTGATGAGAAAGCAGAGCAGAGGCTGATCTACATTTGAAGATAGTTAACAGACATAAATACCAGAAATTGAGAGCAATTGTCTAGACTGGCAAAAGTCATATAATAAACACAGCACATTGAATTTGACAGGTAAAAGTGAAAACTAGGTTGTAATGTCTAGCAGTCAATGAGGTAAGACTGTGAAAGAGAATGGCTTTTGTTTGTTTGTATGTTTGGGGTTTTTTTTTGAGGAACTGGAGGTATAACTTATGACATCAGAGGGCCATTTCCAACTCTTTAGCAAATTTCCTTGGAGAAAGGCGACATTTCCTCAGGATATGGTCTCCTCTCTGTGTTGAGTTTTTGTACTAATCTCTTCACCACAAAGGCAAACTTTTGTAATGCATGTCCCTTAAGAGCCGATAAACATAATTTTCTTTATTCTGTTTTTATTTATCTTGAAACACAAGTAATAATAATAATAATAAGCACTGTACCAAAACTTCGTTTTTGATGAAGTTCTGAGAAGTGTCATTGTTTGGTTTGTGAAAATTAGCTTTTAACATCCAAGGCAGAGTAAGAAATAATTACCTCCTCTTGTCTTTTATGTCTTTCCCTGTAGCTTTAGACTCACAAATTTCAGACATTCTCTTCTGAATTGTAGCTGGTGGATCCGTTTTTTATCCGTCACACTGAATGACCAATTGCTTAAAAAATTTTACTGTTTTGAACAGAACAGAATGAAATAGAGCAATTAGGTTTTTTAAAAATCTAAGTATTCTTTATATTTAACCAAAAGAGCTTAAAAACTGAGAGCAACCCTTTCGGTTATAAAAGAAATTATTTTTTCCTACTACATTTTTTTTAAATTCTTCTCTCAAGAAACAAGCAAGGCTTTCATATCATAAAGAAGCCATCACTTGGTTAGAGAACTACCCAAAATCAAAATAAAATTGAACAAAATATTTGCTGAAAGTATTTCAACATTCTTATGAGGAGAAGCAGAAGTAGAAACTAGAAACTGTAGTCAAAACTAATGGGTAGGTGATCAGTTCCAGAATTTTTAGGGACTACAATACTTTGTTCCCTTCAACTGCTGTTTCAGTTTTTGTTTGGTACACTACCCAA
>VYXC01007729.1:265746-300963 GCA_013397175.1 Platysteira castanea
AATCTAAGTATTCTTTATATTTAACCAAAAGAGCTTAAAAACTGAGAGCAACCCTTTCGGTTATAAAAGAAATTATTTTTTCCTACTACATTTTTTTTAAATTCTTCTCTCAAGAAACAAGCAAGGCTTTCATATCATAAAGAAGCCATCACTTGGTTAGAGAACTACCCAAAATCAAAATAAAATTGAACAAAATATTTGCTGAAAGTATTTCAACATTCTTATGAGGAGAAGCAGAAGTAGAAACTAGAAACTGTAGTCAAAACTAATGGGTAGGTGATCAGTTCCAGAATTTTTAGGGACTACAATACTTTGTTCCCTTCAACTGCTGTTTCAGTTTTTGTTTGGTACACTACCCAATGCTTATTAGATCCATAAAATATTTCCATGCTCAGGATTTTCTCATCTCACTAGAATATTTCCTTTCCCCCCAAATTTCCTATTCTGAATTGAGCTGAAACTGGGACCTCTTAAAGACCGAGTTCATGGTCAGAGTGTTCATTTGGCTGAAGAAAGTGTCAATATTTTGGCAACCTCTGAGTAGGAAGACTAACCTGTTTTTTCCACACTTCTGTCATATGTCCCTTGACAGGCAGAGTACTGGGTGAGAGGAGCCTTTTATCTCTTTTGATGGGCAATAATTCTGTTCTGGATTTGTG
Organism: Platysteira castanea; assembly: GCA_013397175.1. Lineage (NCBI taxonomy): Eukaryota > Metazoa > Chordata > Aves > Passeriformes > Platysteira > Platysteira castanea. The sequence goes on from VYXC01007729.1 coordinate 266,406, forward strand.
TCACCTTCATGATGAAAGATTTATCAAAACAGATAAAAGCCTCTGGAAAGATTTTTGGTTTCTAGCATTTGTTCTTTTCCTCTATTTTGTAAAAACATCCCAACCTTCCCTAGATAAAGCTTTTTACAGTGTGACAACAGTTGTACGTACCTTATTTAAGAGAGGATAAAATTATCTTCTTATTTATTAATATTAAATAAAGTTTCTTCCTTTATTCTATTACCTTCCTCTAATCAGCAAAATCACAGTTTACTACTTCAATTTCAAGAGTGCCTGGGGTCAAAAGGTTGTTTACATTTTTGTTTGTTTCTTTTTGTTTCTTTGGGGTTTTTGTTTTGTTTGTTTGGTTTGGTTTGGGTTTTGGTTATTTATTTATTTATTTATTTAATTATTTATTTATTTATTTATTTAATTTTTCCTTCTTTCACCACAACTGATCTCTTTGCATCTTGTTCTTGGATTTATTTATTCACTGAGTGTAACTTGCAATATAAGCTGATACAAACTCAGCTCATGCACACATACCTGCACAGATACAGATGAACTGTAATGCTGTGGAGCAGTTGGTATTTTCCTAGTGCTTGGTTTTGTTTTGTTTTTTTTTTTTAATCTCCTAGGCTTTCATCCATCAGAGTATCTTAGCATGTACCAAAAGGAAGTAAAGGGATAGGCCCATATTTTATTTCCCCAGAAGAGACTTTTTTTGGGCAGAGGGTCTGATGATATTCTTTTTAAACACCTGAAATTACCTGAAATGGATGTAAAGCTTTAAGAATCAAAATAAATTCTAAATCTTCCATTGTGCTGGAATTCATACAGCAGGGCCAAGAAATCACTTTCAGGAAATCCATTCCTTCAAAGGAAAAGGTTGCCTTCCTCTATAACATCTTTAACAGAGGCAATCAAAAGGGATGCCACCATGGATATACTGCTCATACTGGATCCTCTACCTTCACCATCACTGCAGTCACCAAGCATTCTCCTCCTTCAGGATAGCACTTGGTGGAAAAAAAAATCTTCTAATCTTCTCTATTTTAAAATTACAAAAGAAATCCCCACTTGCATTATAAAGGCTAGAATTATCATAGCTTTCTCTTTTGCGGTAAAATTGTTACTACTCACCTAAGCAACTGTTTATTTAATTCAAAAGCAGGCTCACTGGCTTTTAAAATATCTTTAGAAGTGATTGACAAGTGATACCAAATTGGGTTTACTTGTTTATAAAACTTTAATACTGACTGAAATACATCTGTAATTATTCTAAATCAACTGAAATTGGATGAGTTTTTTATTTTCTTCAAACTGAGGTAACAGTGTTGAAGTGCACTATGGTCTAATAAATATACAGGGATATTTAAATAGTACACATGAGGGTTTTGTTGAAAGTCTATCAAGCCTAAATCTTTATGTAATCAGAATATCCTCTTTTGCAACATAAAGGGAAAATGGCTGGTACTAGTAGTACTGATTCCAGTTTCACTTCTAATTGTTAGGTCGATCTAAAATGACACCAATTTTCCAGATTAATGCTAATAAAAAGAGAGCAGAAGTGAGATGAGAACTAACCCCAGCTGGTGCTCAGTACCTCCTAGCATTAGTATATCGATTCATAAGTGCACTTGTAACTTTTATATTATCCTTTCTCTACAAAATTATCTGCTTGTGTTTATTAATAAATAGAATACTGCTCTCCCCCACCTTACAGAAACACAGTGGGGGAAGAACAAAACCTACCACTATTAACAGAATTGCAGAGTCAGGGAATAGACCATGTCTAGACTGTGTTTGAATATCTGCACAGAGGGATACTCTGCAATGTCTCTAGCAAACCTTTGCCTGTGCTCCTTATGTTCAGACAGAGCTTTCTGTGTTTCAGTTTGTCCCCTTGTCCTGTTACTGGAAAGAACCTGACTCCATCTTCTTTGCACCTTCCCTTCAGGTAGATGTGCACATCAATTTGAGCCCCCTGAGCCCCTCTAATCTCTGTGCTGAATTGTTCCTGCTCTCTCAGCTGCTCCTGATGTAAAATATGGTCCAGTGCCTTAATCACCTTAGTGGCCCTTATCTTCAGGCCTCTTATGAACTTGCAAAATATCAATACTTTAATTATTTAAGCACTTAGTTCAACTGTCCTTGAAGATAGAACAATGTTTTGTTTTTATATATTTGATAAACTGGGGAGAAAAAGTAGTCATAATTTGGGATGTGTTTTACAGTGATGAATTCTAACATTCTGAGAAAATAATACTGCTTTTTAAGTATCCCATCCAGGGCAATAAAAGGAATCTCATAAGGATATGTAGAATGTTTTTATTATTATTATTATTGTTGTCGTTGTTCTTTTGTTGTTATTATCATCTTATTACTCCCATTACTTTTCACCATGATTATATTATACTGACCCTTAACTTACAGATTTTTGGGATAAATGAGCATTACAAAATATAGAGACATATTTGAGTGTCTGTATCCAGATAGTACTGTGGGAAGGATGAGGAATGTAGGTTTCTCAGTAGTGGGAAGGATTAAAACATTTTATATATGTGTATTAAATACCCAAATTTCTGAATGAGAGCCTGCTCTGAAGGCTGCTGCTTTGCTTATAGTCCTGACCAGCTATTTATCCTCAGCCCCTCAACAGTGGGAATAGGGAGTCTAGTCAGTGTCCACTGTCAACAAAAACCAGGAAGTAAACTCTCCAGCCAGTTTACTAGATTAGAAAGCTGACATTACTTTATTAGCAGTGCTGGATGCATGGGAAATTCTCCTCATGCATGCCTAGTAGCCTAACAGACCAGGTTATGTTCCTGAAACTAATAAATATTCATCACATTTCCTGAATACATGCATATTTGCTAATTATTTCCGTGGATTTATTTGGATATGATTCTAGATCTTCTGATTAATGTTTTCTCCTTGAGAGTATTTCAAATATGCTGTCAGGTCATAATGTAGTTTTCTTACCATTCTTTGTCCTGACACACCATCCTTGTTCTCGAAACTGGGATATCTGCTAGTATGAAATCGCTAATATAAATAAATAAGGAAGCATTAGCTGGCACAAGACCTATTCATCACAGATGCAGGGCGTTAACACAAGGCTACATTAAACTCTGGTATTTGTACTAAGCATTGTAGGGTACAAAACTAAATATAAACCACGAATATAGGGAAATTGCATTAAAGTTAAAATAGTTTTCCAACATTTTCCCCCACTTCTGCATAGACTTCTTACAGAAATATAATTTGTTCAGGAACACCATCATCAGACTCTGCTTTATAGTAGACCACACTACTTCTGAGGGCTGAATTGACATCAGATACTATAAAGGCATATTGAGGGAAGAGGAGCCAATGACAAAATCTTCTCTTGAGCTTTTTTGGTAATAGACATGTTGCAGTTACCATTGTCTTCCATTCTAATATCTTCCATCAGCACTGAAATTACCCGTTCTGAAAAGTTCATGGCCAGAGTGTGAGCAACAGTGTGATTACTAGGAATTCTTTCAATGATGAGAACTGAGGGTAAAAACAAGCCTTGTATACACTAAATATTTATTCCTAAATGAGTCACATTTTTCTAAAACATCATTGGATTTTAAAAACACACGAATCACATTAAAAACAAATACCATGTGAAGTTGTGATATTAACTGTGTCTTTATAGAAGGGTCAAAGTAGATTTCCATTAGCAAACTGGAACTTGATTGAAGAGGCAGTGAACAATCAGTCTCTCTGACTTATAAATAAAGAGATCAATTCATTCTTATTTTTTATAGGAATCATTATGGAAGATATGGAAGAAAAGGCCTTAAAATTAGCTAAATGTAAACCAAAAGTTGTATATATATGTGACACATTAGTATTAAAGGAATACTTGAATAAATCTAAAAAATGCACAAGGGAGATGTGAAAGGATGACATGTTATCATTTCTTTTTGCAATGATCATTAAGAAAGATGACTGTCTTTCACAGTTGAGAGAAAGGATACCAATTCAGAGGCCTATTTAAATTATAAATCAAATCTCTGTCCTACAGTTTCAGTGTAAAGTAGTCAAAACACTCATTTATTAAGTACTTAAGAGTTGTGAAGCAGAATTCTGGAAGGAGAACTTAATCATATTAGAAATACATTGCTAAACAACAGGTTTCTTTTGCAACTCATTAACAAAAAAGAAAAAAGAAAGAAATGTTCAACATGAGGCTACAAAGAAGAAGTAGTCTCCACATGGAAACAAAGCAATACTTAATAGACAATACACAACAGGGGATTCAGAAATGTTCAGTGTTACATAAGCCTGCCATCCCTGAAGGGTATGGGTGGTCCTCGGTTCAGAACTTCTGGCTCAGTTTGTGGAGGTTTGGTTTCTTTACAAAGCCTTAAGTTACTTGCTTTTAAAAGTGAAGAACATGTTTTAAGCCAAGATAAAAACTGTTGCATGTGGGAAGACTGAACCAAAAAGATGTTTACCACACATTAAGATCCTACCAGAAGGGCAGCTGTGAGTCCAAGGATCCTTTTTTGTACTTTCTGCAGTTACTCTTAAAAATCTGTGTACTCCTTAGCCTTTTCTCATTTACTTTCCATGAGACCATACTGATACAGAAACGCAGAAGAGAAGGACAGCTCTTAGGTCTAGTGTCCTAGTAAGTTTTTAGTTCCATAAAATCTTGAAAGAAGCATATAAACCATAGTCAGTGTCTATTGGAAGCCTTGCAGCAAGGGACAGTCCCTTTCTTTTGAATAGGACTTTGTCCTGTATTTTTATTGAAAAATTTAAATTAAATATTGTCTTTAAAAGTACATGAAAACTTCACTTTACATCATTCAGTGCTATGGCTTTTGAGGCTGCAATTCGCGCAAGTGTACTGCATCAGCTTCAGACATAGAAATAAAATCTTGTGGGGGGGTGTGTTTTTGTTGTTTATTTGGGGTTGTTTGTTCGGTTTTTGGGGCTTTTTTGTTTGGATTTTGTTTGTTTGTTCGTTTTTGTTTTGATTTGGTTTTTGGGGTTTTTTTTCCCCTCCTTGTCTTTTGCCTTTTATATAGCAGTTAGAGGTTGAGGGCTACAACAAGGCTTCTCTGAACTTCCTTATATGTTCATCAGTATTATGGCCCATTATGAAAAAGGCAGATAAGAACATGTTCCAATTTTCTCACTTAAGATTTTTTATTTTATTCTATTATTTATTTATGGCAACTGGTCAGCCTTAGAACAACCTCAGAGTGCTGTGAAGACGTTTAAGTTTTGTGTTATTTGGCAAAATTAGCATTGGGGTACCTGTTTCTAGAGAAAAATCACTGTTGTAAGAGAAAGTGCTTTGTTTGTTCAATATTGCTAGTCTGAAATCTAGTCAAAGTTTAAGATTTAGGCTAGAATTCTGAGCCAGTATTTCTGTATTGCATACCATATTGGTTTGTTTTTTCATTAGTGAATTGCTGCTTTCTCTGGTGTCCTGAGCAGCAGATGTCTCATTAGCACCTGAGCTATGCCAGCTTCTGTGGAAGGCTCCAAACTGATTAAACACATGCTCCATTTTTATTTCTTTATGAGTCATTATTTAAGGGTTTTATCACCAGATTGCCACACTTAATTACATGTAGCCATAATTAAATATGAATATCTGCAGATCTGGATTGTTATTTTTGCTGTAACTTCAATAAAATATTTTCCTCTTTGCTAATTAAATGCTATAAAGAAGGAGAGATAAAGAAGGAGAGAAGAACCCAGCAAGAATTATCAAGTCTATATAAAATATTTATCAAATATCCTTGTGAACTGCTTAGAAAAGGCACTTTTTCTAAACAAGGGTGACATCGTGTGATAAAGATATAAGGCAAAAAGCATTGTTTTGATATTTAAAAGTGTCGTCTGTTATCCACCAGATTTAATCATTCTGAAATCTCTCCAGTCCTTGCAAAATTAACAGAGTGAGTTCTTTTGGAACATGGTTTTGGGTATGTGAAGAAGAAGTCTTTGGGAACTCTCAGGATAAAAAATGCTTAACAAATTTCTTTATCTTCTATGATAAAATGACTCAGTTGGTGGATGGGTAGGGAGAAATTTACCTTGACTTTTGCTGGATTTTGATGCTGTCTTCCCCAGTGTTCTCATGTTCAAGTCGAGATGCTATGGTTTGACTGAGTAGACAAATGACTGAGTAAAAAAGTGAATGATTTGCATTAGAGATTTAATTGGTTATGCTGAACTGGGTTGCATGTGACAAATGGAGTACCCGAATGTGGGGACTGTCCTGGGACCTTTTCCATTCAACATCTTAATCAGTGACATGGGGGAATTAATGGAATGTTAGTTCATAAAATTTTCAAAAGACACCAAACTGGGAACAGTCAGTATATCCAGGGGTGGTACTGCCATCCAGAGAGACATAGGTGGGTTGCATGAAAGGGGTCAGTAGGAATCCAGGACACGCACAAGACTTGTGCTTAAAGTGAATTGTACAATTGAGAAGGAGGAGATCCTTGCAGCCATATAGACTGGGAAAGAGCTTTCCTCAAAACGGCCTTGATTCATGGCTCATGAACCATATGCTGGTTCACAGTGAGCTAGCTGGTAGCCACCAGTGTGCACAGGCAGCAGAGAAAAATCCTGAGCTGTGTTAATAGACTTATGGCAGTAGATAAAGAGAAGTGGTTATCCCGCTCTGCTCAGCACTCATCAGACTGCATGGAGATCCTGCGTGCAGTTTATGCCCTCCTGAAACAAGGCATATCTGATAAACTGGATTGTGTGGAGCAGAGAGCCAAAAAAATGAACATGAGCTGGAGCACTTGACCTATGAGGAGGAGGAACTGGAGTTCACTCATCCAGGGGAGGACACCTAACAGCAGCCCCCCACCCAGTACCTAGGAAGAGCTTACTGTGAAGATGAGGCCATGCTGTTCAGCAAGGCAGATGGAGGGAGGACAAGAGAAAACAGGCATAAGGTGAAACAGAAGACCCTCACACTGTGTATCAGGAAAAAATATTTTCACTATGAATACAGCGAAACAGTAGTACAGCTTGTCCAGGGAGTTTGTCTACCATCCATTCTTGTAGGTTTTCAAGACAGGACTGGGTAAAGTCCTGAACAACATGGTCTGATTTTATAGCTAACCCTTTTAGAAGAAAGAAATTGGACTAGAGACCCCCAGAGGTTCCTTCCAACCTGAATTTTAGTGTGATCCTAATCTTTCACCATTTAGGAATCTGCTAGGATCTGTACTGATACAGGATTTTTCCCGTAGAAAGCTGTGGAACTATTTTTTGCCTTAAAAATGTTTGTCACAGTGGACTGTGAAGTAAAACAAAAAAAATCTGGTTAGCTTTTGGGGGTATGAAAAATGATTCAATTCAAATGACTTGAATTGGTACATTATGGACACATAATGATTCTTCAGTATTTTAGAAAATTGTTTCTTTAAAGTATTATAAAGAAGGGAAGGCACATTTAGACTATTTCCAATTTTCAGAAGTTCCACAGGTAAATATCATACTGAAAAGAAATTTTTTGAGTTGTTCATGTAAGAGCACATTATTTTGTTGAGCTTATTTAATGAAAACCATTGATAAGGCAAGAGCTGTGCTACTGTTTTAGGAATGTTGATAGGCTCAGTAGGCACAACCTGAGCTGAGTGTTGCACAGTTCCTTAAATGTGCCCTGCCGTCTTTTCTAGCTGACCTGACTCCTGAGTAGTTTCCAAACATACTGATAACACTGATATATTTTTTCAATCAGGCTCTTTTTCTAGCTGATAGTACCTCTTTTGGTAATATAATATGCCTATTGCATGTCATTTGTTGAGCGTGCCCTTATTCCTTACTCTTTATGTAGGTCAAGGTCTGAGAAACTCTTTTTCTGAGTTTCAGACCAACTTCTGCTCCATAAAGCTGAATTAAGTTTATAGATAAAACAGCTTCTTCTTTTTCAAATTCTACTCCTAGTCCATGAAAGCTGTCATTCTAATCACAGCGTATTCCCTTTCCCATCTCCTCTTGTTATGTGGGTTAAAATAAATCATCAGTCTCAGAATTGTGTATTAGCTTTGAATTGCCTCATTATAGCAATGCTAAAATGGGATATTCAAAAAAGAAGAAGAGAAAAACCCCTGAAAACCTTTCCATCACTGTTCAGTCATGATTTAGACAGACCTTTAATCTAAAGCCTCTAGAGAGGCTCCAAACTACAGGAGAGTTCTGCAGTGGATAGAATAATATTACAATGCATGATGGAATGCCATAGTGTAGAAAAGCTGGAGTTTAGGGGGAACTAGAAAGAAAGTTAAAATTTCATTAAAACTGTGTCTGTTGAAAGCAATGGGGAATTTGTCCCTGAGGTTTCATCCATTATGGGTTAATATTTTTTTAACCTCTTGAGTTAGTTGGAGTGGTTTTGACTTGAGTGAAGAAGTATATCCAGGACCCCATGGCCTGGAATGCTTTGGCAGCAGCAAGGCTGCAGTTTGATGGTAGATGCAGTCCTGGATTAGGAGGGTTGTGTAAGCTGGACTGTGTCAGGAGAGGGGAGCAGAGTATTAAGCATGCTGATTCAGAGTTCCTATCCACACTGAGGCATGGAAATGTTTGCTTCTGCTGGTCTTATTAGTGACAGGAATGCTCACTTGTGTGGTTTGGAATGTAGGAAACTCACGCTGCTAAGTACAAATTGTTGAAACCAGTGCTAACAATCTCCATTAATACCTTTAAGAAAAAAAGGAAAATATTCTTTCCATTACTTCACAAGAGACCTGAGACCTGATATTAATTAATTCATGTTAGTTGCCTGGAAGATAACAAGGATTGTATATATGCTAAAACCTGTCATAATTTGTCAAAATAATTTCAATACTATATAATTAAAAATAATTCTTGTGCAGTAGGCAGATGAAGATATTGTTAAATATGAAATGGTTTAATATAGCCTCATTTTTAAATTCTAGCAAAAATAAAAAACAGGATTTCTTTTTAGTGTAATAATTTTCCTGATACACTTTTCCACACGATGGCTTTGATTTCCCAAAAGCAGAATTGCATCTTTGAAATGATAGTGGTAATTAATGCGAGTGAATTCATATGCAAACTGGTGTTTTCTAGGGAGATCTTAAATAAATATCTTTGACATCTTTGCAAGCTCTTTAAACTTTCCCTGGAAAACATCCATGTTTCAGATGACGTTGATACAGGCTGTTAAAGACAGGCTGAGTATAATTAAAGGCACCTGACAGCATTTCCTCTTTAAGGGTTTGAAGTTGGGAAGGAAAGAGCTGATTCAAAACATCTGGGAAAAAGGAAGGGAAAGAAGAAAAAACAGAGAAAGTGAAAAGCAAGCCACGTCACACTATTGCTCTTTGCAGAGACTGGCTATTAGAACAGTAGCAAGTCCTCCCGTGGAGCCTGGGAGTTGCAGGGTTCCCCTGCTCCTTGTGGGGAACTTGGATTTCAGAAGGTGAGGGGAGTTGTATTTCCTGGATCTTTGCCGTTCTGTGCATATGAAGGATTTTTGTTCTCTAAACCACAGAATCAGCAGGGATGTCTTCAAAAGGAGGGTTAAGAGCTTTTCCTCTGTTTTTATTACACTGTGAGTTCTTAGCACAGTGCATTGATTTTATTTAGCGCCTTTACAGGCACAGATAGTGGCTTTATGCTGAAACTCCTAGAGCTTCATAGCTCTGCTTCAGTATTTAACTAACTTGTATTGGCACTAACACCATGGCAGTTATGCAAGGGAGATGAGTAGAGCATAAACTGTATAATGAAACTAATGAATAAATGGTTGATAATAATTTAAAGCATCTATAAAACTGCAATACTTGACAGCATAGATGTCTAAATGCTGGAAGTTGCGTTCCAAAAATAATTTCTGAGAGTGCTTTCTCACCCCTGTGGGCTAGAAGAGATTCTGAACCCTGCAATTCAAATTATAGAGAGAAAAATGTTGCAGCTTAGAAAATAGGTGGTTATCATATTGGATTAAATGACAATATCCACTAAATATCAGAGGAAACACACTTCCAGAGTTACACAAGACATTAAAAAAAAAAAAGTTTGGAGGTTGGAGAACACAAATTCTCTACTGACAGGTCTATATGTCTATATAAATAGACATTTTAGACACATGTAACCACATCCTTGGTAACTGCAGTGACAACTTCATATGCTCATGGAGAAGTATTCTGTCATCATGTGGTTCTAAGCTGGTCTATGTAGACTCAACAGGACAAGTTAACTTGGCCGGATCTCCAGTCTTGCCTAGCCAGCCTGCTCCTAGTACCTGAAGTAGATAAAGCAAAACCACAGCAGCTTTGATGGATTTCAGGCTCTCTGCCTTTGGGTAAGACTGTGCAACATTTCTGAGGTGATTATGATAATCAATTGATTATGTGACCATTGATCAACAAGAAAAACATTGGTGCATGAAAGACAGAAAGCAGCAAAGTGTATGTGTCCAAGAGATACTTCAAAGGCCTTTTCCCTCTAGCACCGTAAAACTTAAGCCAGTGAATTGTCACTCTCCTATCAAAATAAAGTGTTCCCTTTTTTTGAAATCCATTCATGTGAACATATTTTACAGATATGTTTCCAAATTAATGCTTGTGTTGCAGACAAATTTCCTTCCAAGAGCTGGGGAAATTGGTGTCCTGTAGTTAAAACAATTCCTCTTCTGGTGGTGTCATCAGTATTATCAGTTTCAGGAAAATGCTCAGCACTTAAAAAACTGTTTTCTTTGATAAGATCATTGATTTACAAATATGCAATAAATACAGATTTCACTAATAGAAAAAATGGAGATTTAAAAAAACATTTGGAAAAAGGATGCTCTGCTTTTAAAGCTGTGCCATCAATCTCAGAGTAAATCTTCCTTTATTTATGTATGTTTCATAAAATATTGGTGTTCAGGATCGTTTGGTTTCCAACAGCACATCACACTTTGCACTAGATCACATCCTCTTTTTCACAGATGATACTGGAGTCAATGTATTGGGGAAAAGTCCCTTTTCTTCAGTTTGTATCAGTTCTCTTGTTAGGAAACTCTTCCTTTGTGAGGGAGCCATCAGAATGCAGCTGCCCAATGTTGCTATTTTAGGTTATAAATTACAATGGAAAAACAGATCATACATTAACCCTACACTGGAAGGCAGGGTAACTGCTGGTTTTGGTTGGGGGTGGGAACACAGAAACAACATTATGAAATGCTAGTTAATTAAGAAAATCTAGTTAAGATATGTCATAAGAACTGAATGAGAGATGATTTTAACCCATAGATCAAAAGTCTGTAACTCCACAGCTGAAATGTGCAGACAAATGNTGATGGAAAGACAGATGATACATTAACCCTACATTGAAGGCAGGGTAACTGCTGGAATTTACTGGTTTTGGTTGGGGGTGGGAACACAGAAACAACATTATGAAATGCTAGTTAATTAAGAAAATCTAGTTAAGATATGTCATAAGAACTGAATGAGAGATGATTTTAACCCATAGATCAAAAGTCTGTAACTCCACAGCTGAAATGTGCAGACAAATGATTCAGCCAAATAGTGAAAGAAAGAACAGGTACTGCTATGGAAGGAAAACCCCATAAAATAGACTAATCTATTAACCTCTTTGTGTTAAATCAAGTTGGAAAAAAGCTCTTAACAGAATAACTTCTGAGCTTCATTGTAGATGACTGTTTCCATTGGTATGCATACCTGGTGTGGTTCTTCATCCTGTACCTGAGTAAGGGCTCAATTCAAGGTAGTAAATGCATCTGACTGGGGGTGAGAATACGTGAGGTAATCCTGAAGTACAAATTATGACTGAGTAAACGCAATCAAAACATAGTATGTTTTCAGTGCTTAAACTTATTTTTTATGGTTTACTCATGTATGGTTAGACCTAATATTCAGTTTATATGGCACAGTTAGCAAGGGCCATAACATCAGAAATCAAATATGGATCCTTTAGCTGGACAATGACCTGGGCCAAACTCTGTATTTCCTCACCTTTGCAACATAGTCACTAGATTCTTCCTGCTTTTCAGCTGACTTTACAATTTATGAATTACCCTAATGAGATTTAAAAGCAACATAATGAAAGATTAAAAAGGATAGAAGTCATGACTAGCAAAATAAAGAACTAAGTTATTTGTTAAATATCTCTGAGTCAGAAGACAAAGCTGTAATCCAGAAGTGTAACATCCAGTAACTGCTCATTATGCAATCAAGGGCAAAAATTTATGGTAATATTTCCTGTTCTTCATCTCTTCCAGTAGCTGGTTTCTTCAAGGGTATGACAGGTCTGCAGATGAACATGCAGTATTGCATTTCTGCACAAAATTATATCATGGCTGTAGGAAAGCTTAAAGAAAAATGCTGTGGCACAATTGTTTGCTTTTGTAGGATGCATCTGTAAAGATTGCTGCAAAAGGAAGAAACTGAATAATCATGATAAGAATGGGAAAAGAAGCTTTGGACAAGCTGTGTCAGTACAAAGCATCTCAGTGTCCAAAGCTATTAAATAAACACAGTAACTCTGCCTCTCTTTGTGAATACAGTGAGATCTACTGATTAGAAGAATACATTAGGCTAATAGTAAGAATATCAGTACTAGGAGTTCTGAACCTGTGATCATGGCAGTAATGGGTGCAAAGAGCTACATTCATGCATCTTCAGGATACTATGGTAAATAGTGCTTTACATAATATTATAGATTGGCAAATGCACTAGCAGTTTTTCTAGGAGTGGTTTTGTTTCATCATTTTTTCATAAACTATTCTGTGTAATTAACTGACCATTCACAATCAAACACTTGTTTTCATTCTGTACATTAAAAAAAACCCCGAATATAAAGATGCTTATCATATTGATTCAAATAACCAGCACATTCAATAACGATTTGTTGTGCCTCTGGCTGTTTGTCAACAGAGTACAGGAATAAGCAGATTATTCAATGTATTATTCAATGAGAATTTTTCAGCTCTAAAGGAAATTTATTGAGACAGTTACAACTGTATAAATTTGAAGCATAAATGATATTGCAATATGTAGAAAGAAATTCATTATTTGTTTGTGAAGCAGAAAGGAAAAATATACTTTCACTAGTCTGCAAATTAAGCCCAAGATTGACCACTTATTTACCCAACTGTAGGACACGGGCAAAACCTGTGTAAGGGAAGACTTTCTACTCTATCACAATTAGCAATGAAAAGGCGACAAATAATAGCAAGGTTGCTGATTTACTTCTACCTTTTGGTCATTCAGGTTTTTTGATTTTAAGGAAAAGAAATGGAATGATTTTGTAACATGGATTCCTGCTATTCATTAACTTTTTCTTTGTTTTTATTTAACTTCAGTGAAGCACAAAATGAAAAAAACCAAGATAAAAGAGAAACAAGACAATAAAAGTAATAGAACATCTAAAATGAATATTTAGAAATATAAATGTTTTGGAATGGATGTGATAAGGATCAAGACATAATGGTTTAGAGTTTTATAGAAGTTGTCAAATGCCATTGTTACAGCAAGAGTCTTGTAAAAATTAAGCGTTCATAAAATCACAGTGATCTGTGTACTGTGATTATGTGGGGATCCTAGCTTTTCTTGTTTTGACATTGTATTTACAAGATACAAATCTTAATACATATACATATTATACACCAGATGACTAAGCATTCAAAAAAGAAGAAAAATAAACAAGCAGATCTAGATTTTTAAAGCAGTATTCTTATCTTTTAAAAAAATCTGATAATTAAAAATCTGTGAATTGACAATATTAATTTAAATCCTCCCTGAAAACTACCTATTTCTATTTTATAAACAATACGACTTTATTTTATGTGGGCCAAGGATACAGAATTTCTGAGTGCATTGCATTAACTAAATCCAAAGAGTGCGGGGACAAAATGCAATGGAACAGGTGAAAATGGTTTTTTAAATTGATTATGTTTAACAATGTCTTAAGCAGCCTCTTAATTGTCTTGTTATGAAGTGTCATTTGTCCCTGAAAAACTTTTACATAAACCCACTGGAGTTAATTTGACTCAAAACAATAGTTCTTTTGTACAATGAAAAAGACTCCAAGGAAGCAGAAGCAGTAAAACAAAGTTCTGCTCACCGAAGTTTTTGACAATCTCTGCATCTGCATGGCCACAGAAGGAGAGTTTCAGACCTTTTGGGGACTTAAATTTTCATAACAGATGGTCCTCTAACAAGCAGCAATTCACATCAATACCTTGATTTTTGCCTCTTTTTGTACCCTGGTGTCAGTTGGGATCGAGTTAATGTCATCCTAGTAGCTGGTACAAAGCTGTATTTTGATTTTAGGATGAGAATAATGTTGATAACATGCTGATGGTTTCGTTGCATTGTGCAGTGCTTGCTCTAAACCAAGGGCTTTTCAGCTTCTCATGCTGCCCTGTCGGTAATGAACCTGGCAGGATGCAAGAGACTGGGAGGGGACACAGCCAGAATAGCTGACCCCAACTGATTTAGGGATATTTCATACCATATGATGTCATGCAGAACAATAAAACTGTGAGGAGTTAGCTGTGAGGGGCACGGTGCTGGTCAGTGGATGGTGAGCAGTTGCACTGTGCATCACTTGTTTTGTAGATTTTTTATCATAATTATTATTCTTCCTTCCTTTTATGTACTATTGTCTTTAACTCCACCCATGAGTTCTACCTTTTTTCCAACTCTCTCTCATATCCCTCTGGTGGGGAGTGAGCGAACAGCTGTGTGGTGGTTAGCTGCCTACTGGGTTCAACCACAACACCTGGACTGTGGTTTCCTCAGACATAATCATTGTCTCAAGGAGTTGGCATTTTTCTACTTCAAGAAGACATCAAAGTTCATCAACATTGCACTGCTGGATTCCTGTGAACTGTGCCCTTCTGTTATTAACTGAGCCAAGCCATACAGCACCTCTTTCTGGATTTGAATGGGCGCACATGTTTTTGCTGTTGTATATAGACAGAATAAGTAACTTAGATATCTGTTCTTTGAATCTGAGTGCACTAAAACTTCATCTCTTCTCTACGCAAAGGACAGATTTATAAATTTGTGGATTTCACATTAAAAAAACCCCAAACCCATTAAAATCAAAACACACTGTCCTAAATCCTTTTATTTTACTTCGTTTTGTTTATGGTTTTGCAGCCATATGTCTGGGTGCAGTATTTTTTTAGTGTTCTTAGCATAGAAGCAGACATAAAGCAGATCTAGAATGTGATAGTACTTGACACATTATTCATCAAGAATAGACGGGGGCAGATGGAAGCTTGCACACAAACTCCCATTGCGTATAGGCTGCCTGGACTCACATATCCACTGGGAGTCACAAAGGAAGGTTACAGGGAGTTCAAGGTCCAAAAGATGGACGTGTCCATGAGAAATGATAGAGACTCTGCCCAGGGCTAACAGCTAGTGCTTTCTGTAGGATTGTACTGTGAATCTCACATATCTATGACATTTTAATAATAGGGCTAACATTGTTTTAACAGGGTTCCTCCATTCCTGAGTTTATTAACCTGATCCTAAGATTGTGTGGGTTAAAAGAAAATGCTCCTTGACATTGTGGTACTACCTTAATTATGCCATGGCAAAAGATCTTGCTATGCTGACTACAGTCCCTTTGCATCACTCTGGTACTCTGGTAGTGAGCAGATGAGCTCAGAGCAGCCTTCAGGGCGGCTGCTTGGCTCTGGGAGCAGCTGTGCATGATAAACCATTTTGTCTCTCTAAAGGCTTGTTTTAAAGTCCTTTTTAGACAACAGGAATCCCCCTCTGGATCAGGTCCAATATCAAAATTCTTCAGTTCCCATTCAGGCTAATGTCATAAATGAGATGATACACCTGAGCAAAAGTAGCAGGGTCAAGGCCCCAAACACTGTGCCAAAACCTCCCCTCCTGAAACAGTGAATAGAAGCCTCCAAATAACCAAACCAGATGTTGCAGCTTGTTTGGAGTCATTTATTACCCTGTTTTACGTAGGAGGATTTGGATTCACTCTTTTTTAATGTCATCCAGCAGAGACTGTACTTAGTCAGTAAATTTAATTGTAATCTACACATGTTTATGACAAGTTGAGATCCAATTTTGTAAGATATAAAAAATTCATTACAGTTAAATATTCATTGTTAGAAGAAGCTGTATTTCTATCTGTGATAACAGAAATCAGTATAAGCAGGCAGACAAAATGTATTAGGAAGCTAATTCAGAAGAAAAAAGAAAAACAATGCAAAGTCTTTACATGTATCTCTTTTACTAAAAAATGCATAGGGACAAGAATGTGAATCTGGCTTTGAGAAAATGTGTTAGTTCACTGCTGAAATCAGTCACACCTAATTAGAAACACATCCCTTTTAAGCACAAAGGTCATCAGCTTGTAAATGACTCCTTGGTGGTGTTTCCTCAAGGAATCCACACCTGTCAGTTGTTATCTCTGCAGTGCCCCCTCAAAGACTGCAGCTAAGCTCGGGTGCAGCTGCACTCCCTGCAGCTCCCTATGTTCCTGGTTCCCCACTGCTGAAGCACAGATCCCTCCTTTTCAGACACTTGAGTATCTTTTCACGGAAAAATCAGGGCAAATAGGGGATGGGGAGCATCTCTTTTCCTTCCCCTTATGCATTTGGGTGGGACACAACTAAGAGGCACATCTGGGTACCAGAACTACAGCGGAAACAGAGCCCACAGTACTGACAAGCTGTAATTGTTGTTAATGTAGGAAGTAGCATAAACATTCTCTAATATTATCTTAAGAAAGAAGTCTGGTTAAAATGCCTGGAAACAAGATGATAAAGATATAATTTATCTCATGAATGAAGGTTGAAATCCAGAGGCTCAGGATGTGAGAATGAGACATGAAGACTTTCACCGTTCTGCACTCAAATTTATGCTTATTCATAAAGTCAAACCTCTTAGATGGTTGTGGAGTGACCTCAGTGCAGACTCCAGCAGAAGCACAAGGACGTCCTTTAGCCTTCTCATGGTTCAGAACCTAGGATAGTCTCATAAGAGATTTACAGGATGGAGAGAGGCATGAACAATAAGATGTATTTCTAATGATATTCCTCCAGAGCAACGCTGAACTGTGTTTGGAGAGCAATATGAGAAAACTTGTACAGCTCTTTGTAGATAGAACCACAGCACTCATTTGGCAGTTTTCAGCAGTGCTGGAATAAAAAAATGTTTATTACAATTAACATTAAAATCCTCCTATATTTTCCTAATCTATTTGCCAAATAGATGAAAAGTTATCTCTGCAATTTGTTAATAACATTTTTACATGCTACCTAAATTAAAAAAAATGTGATTCTACTTTAAATTGGTGTCATCGACAGTGATTAGTACACTTTATTGATTGATCATGTACTAAAAAGATTCCATCGCTAATGAATTTAAAACTCTCTTCAGACAGACTCAGAAAATCAATAAATAACATGACAGAAAATATTATGAGACGATGCTCCTGTCTGTCTTCTTAAAATATAGATACTGGTTCCTGTCTGTAGACTTTTATTTACTGCTGATTTAAGATTACCTTTACCAAAAAGTAGATGGATGAAAAGGAGATGATAAGAAAATGAAAGGTTTTGTAAAATTGGAATAAGTGGAAGAAACTTTATGGTGTTCTAATAGTGCATAGCAGACACTACAGAAATGGCTTTAAGAAGTAGCCAAGACAAGAAACTTTATTCCTCAGGGAAAGAAGCTGTTCAGCTAGTGTTTAGAATCACCACCATGACTCATTCTTACCATTTGCCCAGAATCAAATAGTAAAAATTGTTATCTCTGACAACACATCAAGCATCTCCCGATGATCTCTCATATGGTGTGGCAAAAAACTTATATTTTTGCCTTTCTTCCCTCTCTCTACCTAATCTGACAGTATTATATTCACACTGTAGAGGTCTTAGGGATGCAAATAGACAAAGTAAAAGAAGACTATCAGGTCTAATTTTTTTTCCTCTCATATACCCTCACATATTTTTCTTGCAACCTGTATTTAGGCTTTTGGTACCCATTTTTAAGGCCTGCCATGATTCCGTTGTAGTGTAATCTGTTATTCCCTCCTCAGACTAACCAGGACATCTGTGTTCTAACCCCCTCTTAATAAACATTTTTATCTACTTTTACTTTGTCTCACAATCTTTCCTTCACCTGTGAACCAGCTTAAGCTCCACCACTGCTCTCCCTAGGAGTATAACATGGGCTTATGAGAGATACGGCAGGAGTCACTGCACATCTGCTGAGTTTGAGAACACCACCAGTGTGGACTAATTAAGCTTAGTGGAGTCTACTTTCACTCTGAGCTATCATCTTAATCACAGTTGCCTTTTGAGTTAAAATCACCATTGGTCTGGCAGTATTGCTTACAGATTCAAGCAGGATGATCACTTTTCCAAGAAGTGTACTGGTCCTTTTTAGTATGCAGATTAAGTTTAGTGTAATATCTGCCATTTGATTTTGGATTTATGATGAGACTTTGCTATTTATATTTCAACCACTGTAAATACCATATTTTAATGAATAGTCTTGATGTACAATGAATGCTATTTCAGAACATAGTCTAAGATAAACCAAAATATGACTGGACTGATAAGTGCCTTTCAAATATTTCTTGGAGTGCAAATGAAACAAGGAAGTATTTGCCCCTCCTTCTTAGAGGAATTCACACCCGGGTGGTGAGGCATCATTACCTTTCAGCCTAGAAGTTTAACTGATAAAACATGTAGGAAAAAATTTAGTCTAGGACTATAAGAGGGACACAAAGTTAACCAGTGAAATGGTGCTATATTGCAGCCGTAATGGAAAATGCCAGTAATCAATGATGACATGTGAAAGAATTATCTCTGGCCAAGAAAATCCAACTGTATTGTCTCTCTTGGGTAACATTCATCCTTTTATTTTTTAACAAAATGAATTTGTAGGCAGTACGTTAAAGAACAGGTTGATGGACTACTTTTTACCCCAGAAGAAAAGAAAGAAAGAAAAGATTGCCAACTGAAATATAAGCAAATTTTTTTTTCTTATTTTTTATTAATGAGGCACATTTTTCTTAGAACATCTAAATATCAGAACCATTTATTTGTATATCGGTGATTTGAAAGAGATTTAGCACCATGGTGAGATACTGGAAGACACTGCACAGAGAAGCTGTGGATGCCTAATCCCTAGAATTTTTAAAGAGCTCACTAGATGAGGTTTGAGCAACCTGGTCTAGTGGAAGGTGTCTCTGTCCATTACAGGGGAATTGGAACTGGATGATCTTCAGGGTCTCTTCCAACCCCTTAACATTCTGTGATTCTATAATTGCATGATGCTATGATATGACCTTGGTATTGAAGAGCAGTGGAAAAGCCTCAAGGCAAGAAGAAGTAGTACGTTACACTAAACAACACATAGGTTAGAGATACATAGGAGAAGGGATGAACATCTAGGCAAATACATGAGGCAAAAGATCACATGTTAACTCACTGGAATTGTATCTTTCAGCTAATCTCCACAGCTAGTTTTCAGGGGTATTTCTTTGTTTAGTGCGTTAGTTGTGTGGGGGCTTTCCAGTCTCTGTTATTTGTTTTTTTTTTTTTCCTTTTCTATATTGGTTTTAATTCAATCTTTACATAGATCTGGGTCTTATGGAAGTTTTGGGATGGTGTTTTTTGTTTCTTTGTGTTTTTGTTTGATTGGTTGTGGTTTTTTGTTTAGTTTTATTCTGTTGCCTTTTTTTCCAAGGCAAAATGAGTATCATTTCTTCCTTTGCTGAATGAAAGCAGGTGGAACATCATCCATATGTGCAGAAACCCATGCTAACGGGTAAAGTTACTGATGCAACACAGCAAAGCAGCTCCTGAGGGCATATGGAACCCAAGGCTGTTCCACAGAGCCCAGCAGCTCTCAAGGTCAAATACAGCAAAAGCAGAGATGATAACACTTAGGTTTGTGATGCATGCAGGTTATCATCACTAATATGACCAATACCCGCTTTCTAAGGCTGCTACTTCATGAATAATTAATGAGGGAGATGTGAATAAGCAGATGGATTGTAGCTGATGTGTTCCCTCTGGGCAGGCAGAACACAGTTAGCAGTTATGTATAACGAGTAACATATAATACAGGAATCCCACACTGATACAGACACATCACTAAAAAAATGGACATTGCCAAGGGCAGCTCTGCATGGGTTAGTGTACAAAAAGGAGGGGTGACTCAGAAATGTGAAACCCAGATATGACTTTTTAAAGTGTGTGCTTATGTACGTGTACTTTAAAGAAATAATGCACCATGTATAGAAAAGAGGAGAAATCCCCCCTCCCCTGTGAAGGAACCGGAGAACACATTGTATTCAGTGTTACGCATTTATAAGGAAACAGGCAATTAGTTTTCTGTGGGGATTGCAGGTATTAACATGGCTAATATGTATGTTTTGGACAAGTTTTTCAAATTAAAAGGCAAAATGAAAAAACAGTGGTGACTTGTTTCATTCATTTTATGTTAATCAGTGAACATACATGTTTTGTGTCATTCATTTAAATAAATATAAATACTTATTTCACATATTTTTAAGGGCCATGTGAAGAAATTTTAGCTAAAGCATTCAGATAGGACTCAAGCATTTGTCTTCATTTTTAATAGTCTTCCCTTGTGATCTTTGACAGGTCACTTAATGTGGGATCTCAATTTAGCCATCCAAAGCTAGGCTGGAATCCCATTCTTTGATCCCATTCTTTCTGTTAGACACCGTTAGTTGTTCACAGAGGGTGCTTCACACTATGGATTTTAATGTATTTAGATCATTATTTTAGGCAATATCTTTTTCAGATCCCAACATATGCTCTTTGGATACTTAGGAGTAACATTGCATGTTTATCTGAAGACCTGTAAAAAGAGAGTAATAGCAAAAACACAGTTATAACAATAAAAAAAGGTTTTGCTGTCACGTTGCGTATCTAAATTGTTAACTCTGTATATGACAGTTATCTCTTAAGTTAATAGGTCCAGTCTTCCAATCTAGATTGAAACATTGAATTATTATTGTCACACACACACACGCACACATACATGCACACACACATATATATAAATATAAAAAAATTTAGTCATTTTTGTACCACAGTTGCCAGGATAACCCTAGCAATTTTAATAAACTACTTAATTAGTCTTTTATAAAAGTGATATAACCAACAAGATAAATATATAAGTAGAAAGGCTTCCAGGATCTAAAAAATTTATTGGAATTGACTTTTCACATCTTCTGCTGAAGTAGATGGAGTATGTATCAGACCAAATCAAAACGGGTGCTGAAGAGTCATGGCTTGAGAGGAAGGCAGAAGTGGTTTGAGGACATTTATTATGAATTACGTCAGGAATGTGAGACTAGTTTACGCAAATTGAAAGAAAGAAAGAAATTCTACATAGACAATAATTAAATAAGGAGGACTTCTGCAAAGATACTCTGTTAACACCAAGTTTTAAAGGAAAGAGCCTCAAAACTTACAATGATTAGAACTGATTAAGAAGGGAAGTTTAGAATTGATGGATCCATGGAATACCTCTTGAGAGAATGGCATTACTGGACGCAGAAAGCTGATCAAGAGCTAGCTTTTCTAGTTATGGGCAATTTCATTTTTCAAAAATGCTGTAAGAAAAAATTGTGAACTGTATCCTCTAGTGAACAATATTTTCTGTGACATGATTTTATTCATCATAGCTCTCTCAGTGACCTGATCCAATTTTATAAAATATAAAGTGCCTCCCAAGGTATAGTGTGTTCTGTAGTCATAATGTACTTCACAAGCAGTATGGCATATTTTTCATTTTAATAGCTAGAAATCATGACACTACTATATCACAATGGTGACAATACCATGTCACAAATATAATCTCCTTACACATCTTTGATGGGGTGGGAGAGAAATTTTTTTTGTAATTGGTCATAGTAAGAATAAGAGTAAGAATTAAAATAAAAATAATTATGAAATTCCAGAGTCATACAAAAGACTACTTTAAAAAAACCCCAAAACAACCCAATTCTTATACAACTAATAATCTTCTGTGGGTTCATGCTGAATTTTATTATTTATCTCTAATACTGGTTATGGTTTTCATTTTTGATTTCTGCATCATCACTGAAAATATATCATACCAAATGACCCAGCCTGGCTACTCACTACCCCTATCTCTTATATATAAAGCAGATGTATTAAATGCTATCCTTGAAGGGGGCTCAAAAATGTTGCAATAAAAAGTGGTATACAGCTTAAATGTGCCTTAACGTGTCCATCTCAAGTTAAGGAACATTTAAATTTTTTTCCAGCACTCTGCTGGCTTAAGTGCTCCATTCCTCTCATGCTATAAGCACAGAACTAGAAAGTGTGTCCATCCTTCTTGAAGAGAGGCCAAAGATGAAAGCTGCTTTCATCTTCCCTCTGATTCCCTTCATCTGTTTTTAGAGCACAAGGCAAATATAGATTTTAGAAAACTCTGCAGATTGAATGCAGTGAGATACCATATGTCATCTTTACTGAAGAAAGTAAAGAGAAATGTAAATCCATTTGTTGTTGCCCAGAGAAGTGGGAAATTATCTGGGTCAGAAGCCATTGTGAGTGTAAGAGTCCATAATTACCCTAAAACAAACAAAGAATTTCAGCAAGGAAATTACAGCTGAATGTAAAAAGGGAAGAATAAACATGCAGAGAAGAACTCTGGAAGTAAGTGTCCATAAATGGATCCTTTGAACAAGTTAATAATTACTCTGACTTTTATCTTTAAACACAGAGTTCTTTTATTTATTGGAGAAAATGCTACCTGGGAAATTCTGTGATGATATGAATTATCCAAATGTTTCCAGGAAATGGTATAAATACTATCTGACATGTTCCTGCCTGCTAAAAATTGATACAAAGTGCTGCAGTAACTCTTAATTTTTAAGTTGTATCCTTGCTGACCCTCCCCTCTCCTCATTCCATTTTCTCATACATTTTGGATAGTTTATAAGTACAAGAACAACACGGAGGTGTCTGTGGAAAATGTAATTGCGGGTAAATCGCTGTCTCTATCACTGTTTCTATCAGTGAGGAACATACCCAGACACACAGAAGCACACATTCATATTTTTACACAAACACAAGCTTGGGCTTCAACAGACCGCATCTCTGCACTTTTTGCTGAATCATTTTTTACATTTTGTCAAAATTTTGTTCTCTAGCTGTGAGGCCGATTTGTTATTTCTAAATTGTTTTAACAAATAGACCAAAGAGTCTTTAAGGCTGGCTTCAGAAACCTTCCTCCTACTCTTCAAATTTTAACATACTTTAATTAAAAGTCACACGCTTGAACTGGAATGCAGTTATTATGAACCAGGTACAGTCCTGAGTGACAGTAATCAGAGACTTTTTTTGCCTACCTTATATGCAGAATAAACCATTGTTCACTGTATTGTATTAGAAAGCTGCTTTTTCATAGCCTGAGTTAATTCTTGTGCAAAATGGAAAACTAAACTTAATTTGCCAGTACTTTATTTTTAACTTCTCTTTTTCAATAGTTTTGAGCTGTGATAGCTTAAAACTCATTTCATTAACAGCTAACATACATTTTGCATGGGTTTGACATAGGAAATTTGGTCCTTAAAATGTGAAATTCACTCCTTCAAGTGATGCCTTGAAGTGGCTACCTGAAAAGAGAGGGTAGACCAAAATAAGAGAATAAAAGTATGTGTTTATTTGAAGGGCCTTCAGAGGTACACCTTGGGAGTGTAAAAGGGGCTCCACCCAAGATGGACCCTGGATCATAAGTTCTTCACACTTTTATAAGTTTGGTCCATTTGTGTATCAGGGTTAATTCTCCAATTATAGTTTCAGTTAATGATGTAATTACCCCAAGTTTTCCCCTCCTCTCAAAGGCTTTTAGTTTACACATTCTGGGGCCTGGGACAATCAAGGTGTCCTTGAAGAGCAAATCTAGAGAGGCTTTGTTATGTCTAACCAGCATGAGAGAACAGTAGTTAACTGCCACACGAAACTTCAGTTACACACTAGGCAGCACAGGATCTGAAAAATCTAAAAGTTAAAACCTAAGGCATCACAAGTATGCCTCTCACTGCTCTAATACAGTAAGAGATTCTCAACTGTTGTTGGACATGCTGAGAATCTGATTTTTTTGGTGTGGTAGACATGCAAATGACACAGATGGTGATGTCTTTCAGTTTTGAAGAGGAGTTTAAAATGCACCTTAACTTAAAAATCATTGTCAGTTGTTGAACATATTAAATATTCCAAAGTCTAACCATTCCTCTCTGTTCACCTAAGGCATATAAGCAAGTCTTGCAAATCATTAATCATAGAATGGACATTTTCTTGAGTCAGCATTTTCATTTTATTGATGACGTGTCTTTTGCCACTGAAAGCTTTCCATGATGATATGGATTTAATATCATATTTACTCCTAAGTAGAGCTGATATGACACAGAATGATACATGAGACAGTCCTTTCCCACACTGAGCCCATCACCCAGAGAGCCCTGACATGGGTATGCCATCACCATTGCCTACAGGGGGACATCTGGGTTTGTGCCTCTGTGTCTTTGCATACGCCCAGGTGCCAGGGAAATCATCACCATCCATGGGAACCCTCATGGTGCCAGGGTCCTCTCAGCCCAGTGCCATTGCAAAAGAGGAAAACTGTCTCTGTGCCTTCCCACGTGAAACAGATGAGGAAAATTTAGCCCTAAAAGCAGATGGGGGAAGAGTGGCAATTAGCCTTTTTAATGGGTTTCAAAAAGTGAATATTTGTTTAAGTTGTAAAAGGCTACCTTTTATAGGATTTATAGAGCAGTGGCAAAGTAAACAGACAATCCATTAAAAGCGAGCCATTCCTGTGTCCGAAGTAGATGTGTTATTGTCACAGCTTTCAGGGCATAATGCATGACCATTAAAGCATCCCTGCACAAGCTCTGCTGACAACCTGTCATTTCTTTATGCAGCAATTAATGGGAGTGACATTTTAGCTTATGAGAAATCAAATTACAAAACGTTGAGGAAATTAATACTTCAGCACTTCATTATAGGAGAAAACGGTAACGGCCTATACATTTTTTTATTAGTTATTCACCTGGATTTATTTCATCTCTCAGACCAGTGTGTGATGTTGCTGATAACTCTATTTGAAAGTAATCAAAATAGAGGAATTTACCGAAAAAAACTGCTGAACAATACTAGAAATGTTTGATAGGGGCTGACTTCTAAAAGTAGAAATCCTCTAAAAGTTCAGATAGAAGATACAATATTGGATTTACTAGATGTCTAACAGAGCAGCATATTCACTGCTTGAGCAGAAGAGGTTATTAAAATATTATAAATGCCTTCACTGGAAGTTAAGGAGGGACAGACCAGCTCAGCAAGGTTCATGCGGAGGAGACAAAGCAGCAGTTAAACACAGATGAAAGTGATTGCCTTTGGTCAACTAAGACATTTGGGGGCTGTTGGAAGATGGAGCTTCCTGGTGTCCAGGGCAGAAGGGCAGGATCTGATTAGCCTGAGAGAGGAGGGTGGGTTTGGAGAGGGCATGATGGGATGGTTTGGGGAATTTAAAATTATGTCTGAGCAATAATGAGGCCTGAAGGTAATGGCAACATTGATGAGTTGAATATTGTTTTCATGTTACCTGCCTTATAACAGAATGAAAATGACAGTAGTGTCAAAAGAGATATAAACAGAGACCATGCAGAAAGAGACTGGATGAGTTCCTTCTCCAAAGAGGAAAATATATCAGCTAAGAATAACCTTTCCGTGAAGAACTGGACATTTACTTTTGAATGCAAAATAAGACAGGTCATTGAGGTGTTTCATATGAAAAGAGAACAGTGTGTCACTACCTGCTCTGTTTAAATATGTGAGAAGAGATATGCAAATTGGATATGGCATTATAATACTATTTAGGGAAGATTACACAGTGTACAAGGAAGTTAGATTTTATTAGGTTTCCTCAACTTTGCTTTGCAGGTAATGACTTTCCTCATTGCAGCTATCAGGATGATTATGCTGATATCACCTTGTTTAGCCATAGTCAGCTTCTCTTAGTATGGACATGTCCAGAAGTTGTGCCTCTGTCTTTTTGTGGCATTTTTCTTCCACTCCAAAGATTGACATATTTTTATACATATTACTTTGCTTCCAGCAGATGTTTTTTTCTGATTGTAAGCAGAATTTTACAGTTATAATTTACTGTTTGTATAACAGAAGACACTTTTACCAGGCCTATTTTCATTAGCAGCACCATTATCATTGTTTCTTGCCATCAAACAATCTGTCTAAGGAAGACCCATGATCAGGTACTTAAAATGAGCTCCCTACTGTGTGCCACAAGTGTTTGAAAAGAAAGTCACTTATTTAAAGATAACTCTGAACATTTCTCTCTGAGATATGACAATGACATGACTTAAAGAGAATACAAAACAAAACCACAACAAAATATCTGCTGTGTGGTTCTGGAAGCTTTCCAAACCAATTCATGGAGGGATTTTTGTTATAGTCGCTGCTGTCAGGTAAATATTTCATTATTCCTACAGAGTATCAGGTAGAAAATTGTCAAATATATATACCTATACATAGATATATGTATATATCAGCTAAATCTTTTGTATCTACAGGAATGTGTATGAAGAGTTCATAGCTTTGTCATGTTTTTATTTAAATTAGAAACATTTTCAATCCTGATGCTTCAAAATCCATCTTCCTATTTCTTTTTGTGGTTTCAAGTGGGTTGAGGCTCCACTGTTAGATGTACTGTAGTATGGTATAGAGGGATCCTTTCCATTGGTAGGAGTGGAC
Source organism: Platysteira castanea (assembly GCA_013397175.1). Lineage (NCBI taxonomy): Eukaryota > Metazoa > Chordata > Aves > Passeriformes > Platysteira > Platysteira castanea. The sequence continues at coordinate 293,215 of VYXC01007729.1, forward strand.
TGTGGGACTTCAGCTGAGTTCCTCAACAGACACAACATTTCTTCCTGTACCACAGTGTTTAAAATATTCAACCAAAAGAACAGGCATATTTCAAAGAAAAAGTGTTAGGTCTCTTCTATAGATGGAGATCTACAACTTGAATTTCCTGGTGTAATTTGAAAATAAATGGAAAAAACTCTAGATTCTTCAGAACCTGTTGCACAGTCATATTCAAAGTAGATCTGAGGAAAGACCTTGAATTTCCTCATTTTTTCACAAGCTGTTTTAGCTTGAATCTATTTTTAACTCATAATAATCAGGAGTCCATAGTGTATTCCCTCTTAGATGTGAGCTTTAATGAATACAATAGAGAGATCCAATATATGTCCAGCTGTGTCATCATGTATGATTTTTTTAAAATTTAGAATGGAGTGATTACTTTAATAATTTATCTAGATACTTTTTAATGAGTTTCATATGTGCAGAAGTTTGTCAACTGTTATTTTTAGGAAAATCTCAAAGACATTTCTGAAACAGTGCTTTGGAGATATTATATGCAACTGTGTTTTCAGTAAGGAGAGTAAAGCTTTTGCAGTTCTTTTGTTCTTTCAAAAAAATTTGTATTCTTTTTCTGCTCCATGTTCTTTAAATATTTTTCCGATTTAGAGAGCTTTGGGAACATAGCCCTTTCCTTGCAGTGCTAATTAAGTTCACTCATTCATTTTAACAATAGCAGCAAAGAAGGATGAAAAAGCTGAAATAAATTGTCCCCTGGCAGAGAAATTAAAGCGTTGTTATGCTTAAAAATAACTCTTCTCCTCATCTCTCCCATTCTTTCTTATTGTAAGAACCTAAATCTACTTTCTGAAAGAAATACAATTCTATCAATACTACAATCTAGACAGCATGTAGACCATTAATATCATGGTGCAGTATATTCTAATCTTAAATTCAGATTCACAAAAGCTTTCCCTGAGTTAATAATTAGATTAAAATTATAACAGCTAAGCCCCTTTTTTTACCTATTAATACATGAAATTTAATTTTTTCTGCTGGAAATCTATCAGTTCCAGGACATAGCCTTTATATACCTTTTGACAGTAAAATTAAAGACATGGAAAATTGCTGCAACTTTACTTCTTGCTACTTGAAAAACTGCTATAATTCATGAAAACGTCAGGTTTGCAATCCATTTATGGTGAGCTGCATAGTTAATGGATTATTGTCTCAGGGACTAGGGATAGTTTGAAAAAAATACTACTCCCAAATTTCCATCTAATGTGCCAATGGAGACAGCAGAATGAAATTATTCTGAAATAACAGAACTTCCTTTTCTTCCTATTTCTATATAAACAACTTGGTTTAAAATTGGAAAATAAGCATGCTGGCTTATCTTATCACTACCAAACTGTTACTCACTTGAGACCATATTTTCTACCAGAGACTGTATTTTAGGTAAGTTTGGATTTTTTTTCGGTTCTGCATATAAAACAGCATGAGAATAATAATTTGAGATTGCCCAGCAGATGACAGGTACCATACAAGTCATTCTCCAGGTTATTCTGTAACATGTCAGAAGGCAATGATCTGGCATTTTAAAGTCAGACCTGACTTTCACCAGTCTATACTGTTAAGAGACAACTATCATTAGTACATTTTCTCTACTCCAAATGCTTTTACAAATCTTGTAGCATAAGTGCAGATATTTAATAGGATTCCACTCCTTTGCTCATGCAGCATTCTTCTAGGTGTTGTGTACTCCTAGACAATGGGTAACCCATGTCAGTGTTAGGTTTCGTTTTCCATGAACATTCCTTGCTGGTTTCCGTGAACAGTTTTGTGTCATGAAGAACTCTCTCTGATCAAAGTGGAAGTAAAATGATATGCATTGATGTAGATGTACAAATTTTTCAAACTTTATTTTCCAAACTATTTAAAGATTGTTCTACTTGCCAGGTACCTGCACTTTTCTGTGATCATGCCAGCAGTGAGTGAAAAACATAGCTTGACTGGAATGAACTGACAAACATCACAGCTACATAAAATACTCCAAGGGATACTCCAGTACTGGTTTTCTTGCAATGAGAGTCTCTCCAAATGACTGAATCCAGTCTAGTTTTGCAGTGAAAATTTTGCTTACTTCCTGAATAAATGGCTAGGATCTTTCCCATCATCTATGGAAGAGATGAACAGTAAAAAAATATTTTCTGAAACTGATTAGTTTGCCTATAAAAAAGTTTTGTTTTTCTGAAGGGAAAAAATATAATATTATTGTTTTCCTCAGGACTTTGACTTAAAACAGATGTCTTAGAGATAGTGATGGATAAGTGTCTCCAGCTGAAAACATACCAGGGAAGGGTTAAGAGAAGTTATGTTTAAAGGCATGTAAGTGAAGGAAAAATATTTGCAGAAATATGGAATTTATCTAGGACAATACAGAACAAAAATGCTAATAAACCTATAAATCTAAATGTGGTCTTTGTGTACCTTTGAAAAGACACTATTCAGTAGACCAAATTGTTTGATAGACAATCATTAATGACTGCAAAAACTGCAGCTTTATGAGTTATCAATCCCATTCTCTACTGCCCGTTTTGCCCAGACTTCATACCTTGGCCAACCACTGTGCAGGCTGAAACTCATCCTGTTGAAGTTGCAGGACAGAATTCATAGGACAGGTAAACATCTGGTGTGGCAAAACTTTCTCTTGCAGACTTTTGAACTTCCTTTGCTTAGCTTTATCTCTGAAGTATTTCCAAGTACTTTTTTGTTGTTTTATATAGCATTTTATTTTTCTTTTATGTGACAGATTATTTAGTCTAAATTTTAATTGAACTGTTTAAAAGTAGTAACTGACAAAAGGGACACAAAAATTCAGGCAATTTAAAGGGCTGAAAATCAGCTTTCTATGTATGTCTGTGTGCAGACACAGTATCATAGTGAATCTGAGGGAATGAACACCCTGCCATGTGAGACCTGTAAAGCAATCTGTAGAATTAAAAATATACCAGTCTTTTGGTTTAAAAGCTCTTTGAAAGGGGGGCTTAGGAAAGACTTTCCTAATTCCTAACAATGTAATTGCCACTCATCTGTGAACTGTCCTTCACTTACTTCACTTAGTGATTTACATTACAAAGGTGGCTCAAGGAGTTTGCATCCAAACTGTTCCTGTGGATAGACATTAGCTAGAAATCTAGAGCTAACAGTCGAAGGCCAGCTTTCAATTGGTTATGATGAGTATTTAGGATAAGCAATGTTAGACTGATTTGCTATTGATAGCTGAACAAAAGCAGGCCAGAGGCAAACAGCATGTCCACTTTGTGTCCATTAGCTGTATGTTCTGCTATTCAGAGGACTCAAGCAGAAATAAAGAAGCAGAAAGATGGAACAGGTATGCTAATACTAGGTTTTGTAGCAAAAATAATGGTTCCAATCCCATAAGAAGCTCAGCAAAAATAGACTTCTGCATTTATGGAAACATCTACCAGAGTGAGTGAAATAGCCAGGGGAGCCTTCCTCTCAGGATCAGGGCCAGAATGAGCTGCTGGTAAGAATAGATGAGTCCTAGGTTACATTGTAAGATGTAACCAAAAGCATGTATTCTGTTACCATCTTCACAAGCTGTTAAAGCAGGTGGGGCTGTGCTCGTTATCTCCTACCATGACTCACCCCTGATAACTCCCTTGGGAGCTATCTCTGTTAATGGGCTATCAAGGACCCACCGCATGACTCAGAGAATTACATCAGCCCATTGTGAGATGCTCCACCCAGGGGCAGGAACCAGGCATTCCCACCTGGATATAATCTGGGGTTTGGAACAGCACAAACAGCCCTTACCTACTGGGTTCTTAGAGGACAAGAGTGTTAGTACCACTGGACCTTCAGGTGAAAAACCAGACCTTTCTACAGGATCACTGCTTCAACAGGATCACTTCATCTGGGCTCCTATCACCACCCTGACTAGCAGGGTGTCAGGTTGTATCCTGACTCTGTCAGTGTTCTTGTACTGTTGCATTTACTTTTAATTTTCCATTAAATTATAATTCTAACTTGTGATCTCCCACTGGTTTGTTTTGAAACTGTGACAAAGTGGTAAAACAAGGGTTCAGAGTATGGAAAATAGGAGAATCAATTATGCCAGTTTATCATACAGAAAGTACTGGCAAATCTTTTGACTGCAATTAATACTATCAGTGTGTCAGTAACAGCATCTTTGTAGTTTCATTCAGACATGTTATTTAAATGGAACAAAAAAAAAATCTTTGAGTAATGGCTGATGACAGCATTGGAGAATTTGTGAGCCTGAGTCAGATGTGAAAGTGGGGAAGAATATTATGTGCTGCAGGGAAGGATCCTCTCTAGGCTATATGTATGCAAACTGGTTTTGGGGTTTTTTTACTAAATTCTGCCTAATGCACAATGCATTCCAAGAACTGCATTTGGGAGTCTTCGGTGTTATTGCTCTCTGGTTTTTGTCATAGTAGAAAGTTGTGGCTTTGGCAAGCCCACAGCACTCATCAGTGCAGGATGGCTATGCTGAGTGCTTCTCATTTATCCAGATCTGACGACAAGTGTTGCTTCTGCTTTTCTTTCAGCAGAATAAACCACTGCAGTCATACCTCTCTAGTATTGAATTTATAGCCCTATAGTGACATAGGCTATATTTTAGGTAGCAAGTTGACCACTGTCAGGTATAGTTTCCAAAAGAGGTACATTCCTGCTTTTCCAATGCTCCTCCTCTTCTGCTTACAGGCAACACCTCTGCAATGAAGCCCAACCAAACAGGAACCCTGCTGAAATACAGCCTACTGACACCTACACATGCTTCTCTGAGAAGTGACACATTTCTTCTCACATTAGTGTTTTATCTATGTCTAGAAAGACCTTCTTAAGCTCAAGTCCCCATGACAGGAGAATGAGACAAACACTGAGATAAAGGCAGGAGTTACAGCCTGCCCCTTGCCTGCTGCTGAGAGAGAGCAAGGCCAGAGGAGGCAGAGACATACCAAACTCAAGCAGACTCTAATGTTATCCTGAGAAGATTTGATGCACCTCGGAGAAAGTCTGCAGCACTCTTTCCTTTGAAATGCTTTGGCAATGTTTGCATATGCTGACTACACTACAGCAGAGGCTGGTTTGAATGCTCCTTCTCCAGTGCAGTTCAGCCCTCTGAGCAGTGAATTTCCAGTTCTGGCTACAGGGAAATAGGAGTAAGAGGAGGAAAGGTGTGGAAGAAATCAATAGACTCTCTCTCATTCCCTCTTCTCCTAGCAGTAGATGAAAGGGCCAGAGACAGATGAAGACAGTCAAGCTGCTTTCAGCATGGAACGTGATGTTCAGTTGGGGAAATTGAAGCAGATCAGTAACCACTTTGTTTTCCGACAGGTACACTGCTATGTGTGCCTGAACACTGCTATGTGTGCGTGTGAGACAGATGAATGAGGAGAGTGAGAGTAGGATAGAGCTTTTCAGCCTTCCTGCTTTCCAGTGAGGGAAAAGAAAGAAAATTAGGCAAGTAGAGTACAAGGTATCCTCAGCCACACTAATTCCTTTTTATTATAGGATACAGGATAATATCTTTACAGATGGATAATTTTAATTTTGAAATAAAATAGGATGCAGAGTCTTACATACTTGCAAGAATTCCTTGCAAAAGAAAATGTCATTCAGGCTTTTCTGATGAGTTTATTTACACAGAAATCCCTTTATTTAAATTCAAGATAATCCCATTCACGTGATTAGTTTACACAGTGTGCATGCATCAGGACAGGAGTAACATTTATGGTTAGAGGGTGTACAGCTAGAAGGTGGGGATATTTGCTGAAACTCCCAGGATACTAGGCTTATTTATTTTAAATGAAAGACAAGAAAAAAAATGTATGAGCAGAGAACTATGGTAAAAAGAATGGTTTGACATAAAACATTGTCAAGTACTTTTTCTAGAAACATGAATTACTTCACTGGAGTCACGTGTTCTGGAGCAAGTTATGTAACTCAGTGAAGTAAAATTTCAAGATGCCTATGACTAGTGGGATGACAGTTTATAATGATTATCACAGTACAGAAATTAGATCAATTTTAAAGACCAGTGGGAGTCAGTGGCAGTCAGAAACAGTCCAAAGCTCAACCAGCAGCCAAGTACTGTGTCTCCCAGGATTTTGGTCCAAGTATGAGATGCTACTTTTCCTCAGATGTACTTTCTGTTTGCTTGTTCACTGTATCTCTGCAGCAAAAGTAGCCAGGACATTGTCTTCTTACTTAAAAATAAAATAGTTTTCCAAAATAAATGAAGACTTACGAGGCCTGTCTGCCTTATCAATAACTTCTGAATTCAAAGTGTGAATGGTGTCAAAGTGAGGTCCCCAAACAGTCTCTGGGTAGCATATTTGGCTATTTTTTAAATTAATTTTCAGGTGATAGAAATTATTGATTATGTATAAAGTCCATGATGTCCTATCTGAAAGGTGTGGCTGCAGTAATTTTCTGTAAGATATTTTAAGGTTCTCTAATTTTTAATACATTCATTTGGAATAGAAGGGGGAAATAAGTAAAATGTATTAATAAATGAGTTTGGTTGTCATGGGAACCAATTGTCTCAGGTGCTCTGTTCCAATACAGCTATTAACCCCTAGTCCATATTTATTATTCAAGGGAAATAACTGACTTGAAAAAGGAAGATTGGTTGTCACAAAAAAGAGAAGCCAGTGTGCTAAAGTTGAGTCATTTGCATGCAATAAAAATGAATTAAAGAGGCTGAATCTTCTTCAGCCCCAAAATGATTTGCATTTGGGTTATTGCTATTTTTCTCAGTTCTCAATATTATAGGATGTCAAAAAGTACTAGGAACAGCAGATCTGGAATGAGATACAGTACCCTACAGCTACTGTGTTCTGACTTAGATCTTTATTATGCTCTTTAAGACTTTCATCCTACCATTACAGCTTGTTCTAGTACATACCAGGTGGCAAAATTCATAGGAAGAGCTCATATTATTAATAGTCTGATGATTTTTTTTTCATTTATAACAGCCACTATTTACTCAAGTTTGTAATTGTGATCATACCCGACTTAACTGGACTGAACAGACTGAAGGGTATTGGTCAATGGACATTTAAAAAGAATTTATATGAAGGCAGTTCCTTGATGCAATAATATCTGTTTCCAAGAAATACAATTTTATTTTTAAAATAGCAGCAATCCAAGACTGGAAAGCAAATATTTTTTTAATCATTCTAGCTATCATTTTTTGAAATTTGTCCTGTGTTATCTCAGGAATGTACTAGATGAATTCTTCTCTAGAAAGTGTTTGCCTTCCTTTGCTTTTCCTTTTTTCCAGCACCCAATATGTTCTAACACCAAATCCCACATCTACAGTTACCAATTTTTTTACAGGCTCCCTTACTGAATCCCCTTCTATTCAGATTGGCATGGTATTTATGTTTTGGATTATGGCTGTTATTCTGCTGCTTTTTTTTTCTCCAAAATAATAATAATAATAAGGAACTTTAGGAACTGTTGATTAAAAGGAAAAAAACCAAAAACCCCAAAAAGTGTCTGTGTTGTTTTTTTTCTCTAACCCTAGAGTAAAGGCAAGTATTTCACTTGCCAGTTTCAGTGATGTTTTACCAGTCACAAAATAACCATAAGGAATGCTTTTACTTAGATTACCAGAAGCTGGGATGAAATGATCACTTGGTTGCTTGAAATAGAGGATTTTGAAATAATTAGTCAGGAGCTTCATTTTTTTTTTTTTTTTTTTTCTTTTTATAT
>VYXC01007729.1:302087-345948 GCA_013397175.1 Platysteira castanea
GCTTTAAATCTTGCTAATGGAATTCTTTAGTGGATTAAAAGTAAGATTTGATTATCTCATCTTCATAAATACTGAAAACTGTGAGTATTGTGATTATTTTTCAGATGTTGTCAAACTTGTCAGAAACTTTCTAATAAGAAATAACTACAATATATGATGAATAAAACCCAAGAATTCCTATTTTTCAAAGTCCTGTGATACACTTGAAGTCTTGAGATGACATAAGTAAAAGTGCTCGCTAAAGGAAGATATAGAAGAATTTGGCACAGAGCCTTTGTTATCACATTCCCTATTCTGTCCTGTCCTCTTTTGCTGTCCCCAGTTAATAATGTATGTATGTCGGATAACCTTTAATGTGAACTTGCTGTTACTGAGAGAGAAAACAATAATCACATCCCTAAAACATGACCTCCTCTCTTCTTTCTCTGTTTTTATTTATTCTTTGCCTATTGCACATTATCACTGCTATTACCTAGTGGTACCTACCACTGACATGGTAGGCAGATTCATTTATCAACCCAAGAACTGATAACACTTTGTACAGTATTCCCAGTAGTGCAGTCAGCCACTAATCTTTTCTGCCACAGAAGGTCCCCATTGCAGCAGTACTGCTCCCCTCACAATCTTTTTCAAATGATACATCGCGTCTGCTTGCAAAAATTGTGATTTATCTATAGGTGGCAGCAGACTTACACTGTAAGGCCAGAGCAAGACCTGTCAATTACTTTCAATTACTTGTGCATAATCACTTTATCTCTGTAAAGACAGTGTACAGGACAAAAAGCCTGTAGAGGCAAATACGTGGGTGGATTAGGCCATAATTTTAGCAGCTGAGAAAAAAAATAGAAAAAGAATAAGATAGAAAAATATTTGAAAGGAGGGAGAATGTTCATGCAATAATAACATTTACTTTGCAGATGACAATAATTTACTGTCTCCTTTTTACAAAGATATCATTTGGGATTAACCTATATAGTTGAACACCATCTCTTTGTAGCAGGAATCAACAGAGTTTGAACAGAGTTCTGCTGTTAATAATATGTATTGTTTTTTCATTGAACATTATTATGGCAAAGCTTTTCTTAATCCTACAGCTAGGAAACCACTCTGAGAGTATTTATGATAAAATATCTTGTGTGTACATCACAGATAGGTGGACGTGCTTCAAGGGACCAGTTAGCCTCTGTATTAGGTTTCAGTGGCTGAAAATGATCATTGACTGTTCTATTTTCATATTCTTACTATCTTCTGGTCCTTCCTAAGGATCATAAAGGAGATTAAATTCAATTGTTCAAAAGGCAGACCATTAAACCCTTGATATGTGCTGTGTTGCATGCATCAGATATCATAGTGGAAAATGGATTTCTTATGGGAGATAATAGAAGATAATGAAGGTAAAAACAATTATAAAAAGTAGGGCCCAGTGATTATCAGCACCGTCAATATTTGCATATTAGACCCTAAGGACTAATTCATAGCACATCTGGTTTATTAATGAACTTACATGAGCCAAAGAGAGTTTTGCTATGCATTTGGCATTGTTTTTAAAAACCTATATGAAAGAAGAAAAATGCACCTTGAAATTTTTAGGCCGGTGACTGGCAGGGTGAAAACAACCTCTATATCATAAAATTATCTGAGACAGGAACAGCATAAGAATAAAATGTTCACCTTTCCTTTCTCAAGTGATTTATTGACAGTGAATTGACACCAAAGTATTGAGAAGCCTTGTTTTTTTGGCTGTATGTGCACACATAAGGGAAAGGTCAGAGGCATAATCAGCATAATCAAAATAGTTTGAAAATGCATTGAATTGAACTCATTTTACTCTGGCAAAGTAAGACTTGCCATTAAAAACCTCACTCATCTTAGTACTCATTACTCCTGACAATTGTCATCTCTTTTTCTCATGGTTCATGTGGAAAAGCCCAGTTTGCTGATATGAGCGCACCCACTGGTGGGTTTGGTCAATGCTCCTGACTCGCTCTTGTCTCTGTTATCTTGCCTGTACAAACAGGTCAGGCCTGTCCAGCATGGAGCTACGGGGACAGAGAACAATAAAGCAAGAGCATGTGAGAATTACCCACTTCTCTAAAACCTGAGACACCTCATGGGCACACAGAAGCAAAATCTGAAGCTGCTGGGAGCCTTGAAGGTCAGAACCAAGAGGTGACAGCTGAGGGTCAGGACTCCAGGTGTAGTTAACTAAATTCCCAATTTAGAAGCCTGAACCTATTTGTGTTTCTGATCCTAGGTTACATAACTGACATTAGATTTGCTAGAATTGAGTGCTCCTGTTTGATCTAAGCAAAGAATTCTTTTACCAGATTGAATTTTTTGGACATCTTAGTATTTATGAGGACCAGGTATAAAATATCATATACCATATCAAACATATTGTGCTTTAACAATAGCAACAGAAGAGTTTGTAGGCTATGACTGCCATTAATGTGCATACGTAAAAGTACAAAGGTGTTTTTGTTCCTTTTTTAACAAGTTTTCTTCTTGAATGTCATAACTAGAGCAGAAGTAAGGTAGCTTAGAGATTAACACAAAGAATTGAAGGTTGGGTTGTAAGAGGGTAGGTCAGATCAGCTAACACTATCAGTGAGTCTTCATGGACTGTTTCAACTCTTTACCCTCTGCTGTATTTCTGTGTCGTTCTGTGTGCTAGTTCTTAACTTGCCAGGAAAAAAAAAGGATGATCTACTTCCAATGCCACTTTTTTCATGATTTGTTATGACATTCATCCAATTTAAACTACAGTGATAGGACAGATACACTTTTCACATCCTCCACCGGAAAGGAATTTTCCTTTTGAGAAATCTAGGAAATGTCACGGTCTGCAGAGATGAAACTTCTTAGAGTAATGCACTTTATTTCATTTTATGTCTGTTATGTAAGAAAAAATGCATTAAGCTTTATCCAAGAGCATGAACCAATTGAAAACTTCTACTTTGAGAAGCATCTTCATTCAGTGGCTGAAGTCCTTGCAGAAAACCAGTGAACAAATCTTTGTCATTGACACAGTAATGAAATTTTAGTAGTTTAATATTTAGAAAACCTCCACCTTTATGGCATAGGCATAAATGCCTGTAGTGGTTGGAAGGGGGTTCTGAATAGTCATTAACACTGGGAAATGCTGTCTGTAGCCAGTAGGATGTAGCTTCTTCAGATGAAGTTACGTGTTTACCACATAGCATATGTCTTGCAGACATAACATATGTTTGCAAGATTGTGCCCTTTCTCTTCTGGTATCTTTGTCTCTCCATTTCATTCCTCTCTGGTAATAGCCAGAAACTTCAGAGAAATAAAAAATTAGGATTTAAAAAACCAGATACAATAAAGATATTAAGCTGCTAGAATTTAGCTGCTGGGGTACCTCATCTTTAGGTGTTTTGAGCCCAAGGTGCTGTGTAGAATCATGAGCTTAGTGTATGTGTTTTCTTTACTGTATAAAAGTGCTCAGATCCAGCTTCCCTGCTGCCTAAGAGTCCCAGAAGACTATTGGAGAGGGAAAAAATCAAGCCCAGTTCTCTGCTTAGGCTGAAAAATTTCAACATACTACTATCACTTCTGAAGGAGCGTTAACTGCCACACTAGGTTTTCAGTTGTCTTCTGCACAAGCCATGCACAAAGCCCTGGCACTGCTGGGAGTAAGCTTCTGCTTAAAGCCAGCAGATAGAGATGACATCTTCTGCATCCCTGTTGAAATGCTGACAATTCCTCCAGAATTTCCTTGCTTCCTTCCACTTGGATGTCAGCTCAGCAAGTTCATTTAAAACATCAATTTAAATGAACAATCTACCACAGCTTATTTTGATTGAAGGCGCTCATGCAAATTTGCTTGCAACAAGCTCTGTGGGGAATAACTTTTGGAAGACAGGAAATACAACAAATTAGTGGCTGACAGTAATGGCATAACGCTGCACAGCTGTTTACTAGGTGAATGTCTGGTTTAAGCCTTAATCTTCCTCTCCTAACATTGAGAGGACTTCAGCAGATCCATAGGCAGATTCAGCTTTCTTGCACTGCTGTGCTCCAATTAGACAGAAAAATATCACTTGCCATCCTCAAGGCAATCAGCTTCTTCTTGCAAAATCTGATAGTTCTAGTTGATTGATCTAAACTCTTGTACTAAAACTAGATGATGGTGCCTAAAAAGAACAAGGTGAAAAACATTGCTCAGCAGGGGGAAGAAACCGACACAGGAATAGAGTAGATAAAAAGAAAGATAATGCACACTAGTGTAACTATTTGTAGATGGAATTTTATCAGGTGAGTGTTTTGCCAAATAATTATTTGAAATTAGTGATATTTGCATATTATAAAAAAAATGTTTATTTTACGGATTTTATGAGTTTCATAATAATAAAATGAAGAGTACTTTACGAGCAGAAATGCTTTAGCACATTAAATGACAATATGGTCCTCAGTCATCTCTCCATGTATGAAATCCACAGGATATATTTCTTGCATGGCTGACTTTGCTACTTCAGAATAGCTAGTAGCATGTAAGGCAAAATCTTAAAAAAGACACAGTATTTTTGTTGCTACTTTTCACCTTCATAAAAATCCCTTAGTAATATTTTCATATTTAATGAGTAAAGTTGACTAATTTTGATAACTCTTCATCTCCAAAGGAAAACAAGAAAGTGTTTCCAGAGCCAGAGATAAGGACATTTTTTGTACCTACAGGGACATTAAAAAGAAAGGTTAAGTTCTTGTTTCTTCTGTCAGGCTTCAGTTTCCATGCCATTTGGGAGAGAAGAAAATCTATAGTAAAATAATTTGGAGTTTTGGGAGAAGAAGAATTAGAAGAGTTGATTTCATTATTCAAAAGACATTCAAAAGATATTTCTTTCTTTAAATATTGAAACAAGCTTTGGAGTGCTGTTACGGGGGTGAAGAGTAAAGGATATATAAAACATCAGGAAAAAATAGGTAATAAGGTAAACATATGAAATCAGTTAGTAATTTTTAATGTTACCTCAGATAATTAGTTCCTTCTTTCTCCAAGTACAGGGTGGAAAAAGATTCCAGTGAAACAGAAAAGCTACATTTCTTATGCAGATCATGCAGATCAGCTTTTAGAGGGGATTCAGACCCCACTCTAATCATCACAGCCTCTCTGTCTAGTGAGGCTGTCCCACCAGCTGTCAGCGTACTGGTTTATCTCCACAATTTAACAGAGTGCTCTTTTTGTCTGCTGCAGCACACTGATGAAATAAGAATTGTAAAGGCGGGGAGCTGTGGAATCATAAGTGCTCACTTTTCTTAAAGAGTGTGTGTCGGAGCAGTTGCAATAACTCTGACGTAAAGAGCATAAAAGTGAGAAAAGCTGATTAGTGAGGCCTGTCCTATGGCCTCCGTGCTTCTGTAACATGCACAGAATTTCATAAGCATGGGGGGTTTTTATCAGAAGCAATGCAGAAATTTGGGGTCCAGGCTGCAAAGAAGTTGTGAACAATCCTAGAGAAATTAATGCATCTAAACCTTCCCTCGGACCTTCAGGATTAGGCTGATAATAGCAAAGAAATGTCTTTCTTAAAATCCATGGAGCCTATTAAAATCAGAAATATTTCTGAAACATTTATGAAATCTAAATGTCATTTGTATGATCCCATCTAGATTTCATCTAACAAGGAAATCTTGAATTATTTATTAAATCACATTTGTTGGTGTTAAATGGTCGCTATTAAAATTCATTAGCTTTGAAAATGTGCATGCAAGAAAGCTTTTCTGAATTTTTAGAAAGCATGTTAAAGTAAAAAGTCCTCAGATAAACAATTCATAGAATCAAACTTGCAATATATTCCGAACCAGCCATAATTATTCAGTAGAAACTGAAATCTTACTGAGCATTTATTCCAGTTGTTATTGGAATCTTAAATTAAACAATTTTTGAAATGCTTTGAATATTTTCGTACTTGAAATGAGACACACAGACTACTGGAATTTGAGACAGGCCCATTGCCTTTCCCTTCTGTCTTAATTTCATCATGTCAAAGACTTTAATAATTGGCAGAGTAACTGTGAAGGACAGATATCCTACACAGGATTATCATCTCTTACAATTTGAACTCCATCCACAAACTACTGTTCTCTATCCTCTGATGTATCTCATTATAAAACTTTTCTTACCTTTCAAGTTTGTTCTCTCTCCAGAAAGCTGCTTCTAGTCCATCTATATTACACAGGAACCCTGATCTTTCTATGTCCTGAGCCACAGTCTTGCAAAAAAACATCTTCTAATTTTATTTTATTAAGAAAATAAACTTCTATCGTTGGATATGCCTGGAGTGATCTATTTTGGAAAACTAAATTTAAAGCAGTGGATAGAAATCCTCTACCTCACTGACACTCTAAATTGTGAATTATACCCTTAAACCAAAAATCCAGAATTTTGCTAAAGCCAATTCTATTCCTCTTTAATGAATGCTGAGAAAGTCTAGCTCCTGTAAAATGACCAGAATGGTTTTTTTGACACTTGTTTGAAGATGTAGTATTTTATTTTTCCTTTGAAAACTTTTTTGAGAGCTCTCTAAAATGAGTCATAGGTAACTGGGGGTTGGACTAGCTCTAAATTGCATACTCATTAAAGGAACATAGAAAGGCCCAAACAATAATGAGTTTCACTCTCTTCCTTTTCATTAAAAACCAAAATGAAAACATAAAAACTGTAACAATAGTCACATACCCTGTGTCAGGCAAAACAAACAAACAGACAAACAAACTAATCCAAAACCACCACGAAAAACTATCCAGGCTATTTACCCTGAACATGGACAAAAGTAGATGGCTAGAGAAGCCAGTGCTCACAGATGATCCATCCATTTAATATATTCCAGACTCCAGCTATTTTCAGTTCTGGGGCTCTCTGAGCTCTAGCATGACTATTGTGCTCAAAGCTCTTTAACTGAGGAGATATGCTTGCCACGTGTTACCAAAACAGACCTTTAGCTCCCAACACATTTTTTGGAAAGGGGAGAGATAGCTCAATGACCTGTTATATGGCGAATCATCCCTATTGGAAATTGCCTTCTATCAGCTTAATCCAATGCTCCACTGCTCCGAATTTGCACGAGGGTACAAACAGTCGATCATCATCTCTTATCTTGTGTTATTTATGATTTCGAAGACCTATACAATTTCCCTTTCAGTTATTTAATTTTAGAAATTGAATCCTTACATTTTATAAAGAACTTTTTTTTTTGACTGCCACTACTGTTCTGCTTAAACTTTCTTCAATTCTACTCTCTTCGTTATGAGATGGAGCGTAGTAACAGAAAGTATTCAAAATGCTAAGAAATGATGCATTAGTGAAGTAAAGACATAAATAAACACTGTTCAAGGAAAAGATATGCCAGAAGTTATTAGAAACAGTTTTTATTATCATAGCTCTGTAGCTCTAGGCCTTTCTCTTCAGTGTCCTGAGGACCAAAACATTTGGATTAGTTTCTCTGTCCGTCAAATAGCTAAACCAAGCCTTTGAACATTTTTTAAATTATTATTTTATTGATTAAAAGGACTGAAATTGTTTTCTCTGCCTTAGAGGTCATACAAAATTGCTTCCTTTGCATGCCATCTGTAAAGGTGTGATTTCTGGAGTAGTCACACATGTAACAAGCTGTACCTCCCTCCCACTGGCCATTTCCTCATGCCACTTCCACCTGCAAAGGCTCAGATGGCCTGCTGAGAGGTTACTTAGGTGTGCTCAGCTACACAGATAATATGTAAACAGAGCCAAAGCATTTATAATGCAGTGATTTCAGTAGTAATGGCCAAGAACATGTGTATGACTTCAAACTGCCTCAAAAAGAAAAAGAGTGCCTTTTTCAATAGTATCAATTGGTGGTGTGTATGCCTCATATCTAAAGATTCATTGGATATTTTCTTTCTCACTGAAAATATTCCTGAAAGATGAACTGAGTAAAGATAAGTAGGCCTGTTCTTTCTTCTGCTGCTTCTGTATGTGTGAAAACTTTTGCCTAGAATTTTACCATTGGCATCTTTGCTGCTGCTGGTTTTAACATATATCCTCCTGTAGGCTTGATGAATAGAAACGTCTGAAAATGGTGTCGTACGGCCTAAAAGTGGAGTAACATCAGGCTGTAAACAAAGGCATAAAGTGCTATTAAGCCTGTAGAGTCAATGCACTCAACATGACAAAATGAGCCAACTGATGATATTTCATGGATTTATGCTAGCTGAAGTAAACTGATCCTCCTCCAAACTCATTCAATCACAGTTCTCTTCAGAGCTGTTTATAACATTACTAAGTTCTAGACAAATCTAGATATGTCTGATTTATGTTTTCAAGTAGATAGTGTCTTTAAAATGAAACTGAAATATAGCAACCAATATATATTTTCAAAACTTATAATCAGCTTTGAAACCAAATTTCCCACTACAAGAGATAATTTAATGGTGATTGTAGGGCTATTCCTAATGTGTCAAAAATGATGGCAAAATATATTATAAGAGCTTTTAATTATAAAACACTCATCAGCAAGCTGAAGATATTTACATATAGTGATGGTTATAGGAATGCTTTATTATCGTTTCAGCATACAGTCTCATAAGCTCTTGTTATATTAAACTATAAATAGGAGATATATTTTTAGTAATTGTCATCATATTATTTGATTACAAGAAACATGTGTTTTATATGAAAGAAAAATACAGTAACGCTTAGAGAAAAATCTACATGAAAGAAGAAGTCATTGTGATTTTCTATTTTAAAGAAAATTGGGTCATTATGATCATTTTGTGGAGAAACTAGGCCATAACTGGCTAAACCAAGGAACTGTGCCTTACTTATTAGTGTGATCTGATTTTCTAAAAACTTCCTGAAGCGTAAATGTTCATGAATTTGCAGAAGTATAAACTGAACAATTTTTGCTGCAATGACTATAAATGTGGACTGGCTATTAAGATAACTGGGGCAGAGAATTTAATCTAAAAGTCCCTTATTAATATAACTTGATCTCAGAGTGACGTATTTGTTTGAATTCATCATTTTGATGGAAGGTTTTTGCCACTGCATAAGATGACAATCACATGGTCCTTCTTATTCAGTGTAAATGTGTAGGACCTCCTAATATTCTGACAACGGTCAATAAAATGAGAAAGAAAAAACAGTGGGTTATTAAATACATTTTAGTTTATCTGCCATTCTTAACCAGGCTGAGGAAACATTACAAAAACAGAAGATGATATTTTAAAAAATTAAATACTATAGTGGTGTAATAGTGTATCTATTAATAGAATGTTTACACACATGAAACGTTTTCATTGAAGGAAATAGATCATCTTGCCAATTAGTAATGATAAAAGTTCAGCTGGTCCTGAAAACAATGTTGGATTGCATGAAGAATTTACATTTTCTTTGTTAAATGCTGTAGTAATTTCCAGCACACTTTAAAGCATTGTCACCTCAAATACAGGTTGAAGTGATCCTTACTTCATTAAAGAATATTAAAACATTAAAGACTGGTGGAAGTCTGAGACAAACCTTTTCCCAGTAGAATGCTGTGAGGCTTCAAATTTTGGCACAGTAAAACTAGGCATTTACTGTTCTCAGTCTATTTTCCTGGTGCTCTTTTTAATAATGTGACCTCTGAACATAACATTAATGATAGATTAATGACTCTGCCAAGTCTGCTTACAAATGAAAGATGGTAGGTGAAGCTACTAGAATCTGATTTTCCTTTTTACCTTTTGAAGAAAAACTTAGGTTTTCATTAAAACACTGACAGGAAGGCTGATTTTTTTCATACCTTTATTTTATAAAATCAATATGATTTTACAATTTCTCCAGAGAGAAAGACAGGAACTACTTCAGAAATAGTTTTCATCATTAAATGTCACCATTTTTTTGTTAATCCACCTACTTCCATGGGACAAGATCTGAGTATCTTCTTGCTGTCTCACCCATAAAAACTTAACACTGCTTCTATCAGCTGCTGATAAGTGCTGTCATAATATAATATTTTTCCTCATGCACAGAGTAATTTTTTCATCCTTAAGGGTGGCAGGATTTAATTTAATTTAATTTCTACTGTGGTATCTTCTGCTTTGTTTTGAGGTTTATAGATAAGTCCCAACTCAGAATACCAGCCAGTAGACATGAAATCCTTTAAGCATATGTATATCTTTCCACATGCTTTATGTATAATTTACCTGACATTCGTTATACCAATCCAAATGTATTGTCTGTAGTAAGTAAAGAGGAATATCTGCTTCTGCAATGGGAGTCAGATCCTAGGGGCACTAAACTGCCCTTTGTAGGTACCTGTCTGATTTTAGTAGTAAATATAAAAGTGAGGGCAAGTAAGTTCTGAATTTATACATTATGTGTTTTACAGCAAATTAGCCTTGTTTTTTATAAACTAACTTTAGGCTCTGGATTTCATCACAGAATTGAAGAAATTTACTTTTGATGCAAGTTAACTTTTAAGCCCTTAAAAATGCTATTGGATTTGGTCTCAGGTCAGCTATATGGAAATTACTCCTAAGGTACTCTGGAAAATTGGCTTAGTTTGTTTTTTTAGTAAACATCTATGATAGGGTCTAAGCCAAATATTTCACTGTGGCAGTCAATTCAGTGTCAGATGAATGACAATCTACTCTGTTTCTTTCCTAGTCTCTGATACCTCAAGCCAAGCATACTTGACTTTCGTACCTCACATCTCCAACACCTGGATCTGTTAAGGCAAACACATTTAACATACCAAGAGATGCATGATTATAACATTACACTATTATTTTTCGTCCCTGTCCTTTTTCTGGTTTTTTTTGGTTTTTCCTTTTTTTTTTTGAAAGTGGAGCAGTTCATCCTGGTTTTCTAAGACATTTATTAAGATCCTTAAAAGATGAGAGATGGGAGGCACATGCATTTCATGGCCAGAAATGCAATGAGGCTCTTGAGAATATTTCAGGGCATTACTTTATTCATGAGCTAAAGACAGTGACTGCTGAGTGAACAGTGATCATCATCGTATACCCAATAGATTTGAAGCTTCTTACAAGGATATGCTAAAAGCTTTTAATATTCTCTCAGCTTGTAGCAAATCTCTCCATTATTTTTTGTGTTAAATGAATGCAAAGTGCACTCATCTAAAGATCTGTCTGTCTAAAAATAATATTTTTTGGACGAGCTACTTGGAGAATAGAGAAGAGGAAGAAAAAAACACTTCTCATGCTTTGACAGAAAGTTATTTTATTTTATGTGCATTAGCAGAACTGGAGTCAGCATAGGGTTTGGGGGTTTTTTTCTTTTTTTTTTTTTTTAATATAAGAGAATAGCATTGCAAGTTATAGATGCTCTCAGAGAATATGGTGAAAAAGAAGCAGAAGAGCAGTTACCATAGTACAGCAACTTTCAATGAAAGGAAACTACTGAGAATGTTTTCTTGCAGTAACCCTTGTTTGGTGTGGGTTGCCAACACAAAGTTGGATACCATCTGGAAATTTATACACTTTAAAATACATTTATGCACTAAGTTTCTTCATCTGATCTCAGAGGACTTTACTACATCACTGTAATGCAGATAAAATGAAAAGTAAACTGAAGAGAAGAATGCTTCCTTAGCTTTGAAAAGATCATTAAATAGCAATCAGTTTAGTGGAGTAAATCTAGACATGTGGTTTAGTTTCCAGTTCTTTCAAAATCAGCCAGGAGACCTTTAGCTGTTGTTTACTTCTTCTGAATGCAAAGGACGTTTGTTACAATTCATCTGTGCAGTGGATCTGCAGAATACTAGGATGCAGTTACAGGTCCCTTTTCCCTGCTGAGCCTGTACAGTGGTCACAGTGTGCTGACCACTGGTCCAGGGTGTGTCAGAAAGGCCTCTCCACAGCTGCCACGGCGCCTCAGGCAGAGCAGGATGCAACGAGGCTCATGCATGGAACAAGCTCCTGACTTTTACGTGATGTGTATTGCCTGCTCTGATGCTAAACTCATCTCAGACTTGGCAGCTGGGCTGTATACCAAGACACAAGGTCACACAATAGCTTTCTACTAATCTAAGAAGTTAGATGGGGGAAGAATGGTGCAAACTTCAGCCCAAGAAAAGAAGGTGGTATTAAGTCCTGTATGTATACATGGAAGGGGTTGTGGTTTTGTTCCAGAGTGCTGTGTGGCCATCTGCAACACAGATGTTGTCCTATATGTTCCAGCATGTTCCAGAATAATTTTCCTGTAGCCAGGTTGCTGGAGACTGAGAAGTTCTTCAAAACCAGCACATGTATGAATTTAGACTGAGACCAAAGATATTCAAGTGACTAATTGTGACTAATTCCCACCAAAATATACTTTAGTTAGGTACCTCAGTGCCATTCCTACCTTTGATGCACCTCTCTATCAGTTTCAGTAAGGACAGCATTTAAATATAATATTGATGTTCAATTTACATTGTTTGCAGAATGGATGTTCATACACCAGACAATTAATAATGGCAACTCTAGATATGCAATGTAAAGGATATTTATCTACAATGTCTTTATCCATCTGTAGTTACAAAGAATGAAAGTAGTGGATGCTGTAGATTTCAGCTTGACTACATAATATATTAATGCTGACTTGGAAGCCAAACAACTAGAGCACTGGAGAGAGAGTTTTATATCCTTGCTTGAGGTCACTGAGAAGTACAATTCCTATCTCAGGAAATTCTGTCATTTACAAAAAAATTTGGTTTGAACCCAAGCCAAAACCAAACCTTCATATTTCATGAGCAGCAGAGAGTGATTATTTCTGTTTTGAGCCTAGTGATACTTTTAGGCCTTTAAAATTTTTTATTGATAAATACTTTGTAAAATTAACCCATTCTCATCAAAAGCAAAGAATTTTTAGTATCACTAAAATGGAGTATTTTCAGACTGTATTATTGAAACCCAGGAAGAATTTGAATTTCATGTGGGACAAAACATGGATCATGATTAGGATAAAAATATTTTTCATCTCTGATGTTGTAATTTGAAACCCCACAGATGAAAAAAGAGATATCTTCAATTAGTTTCTATTAAAAAAAACTTCTTCAGTAAGCGATGCTTGCATCCCTGAAGAATTTAATAGTGTTGATTTGGGGTTTTTTTATAAAGCATGGTATATTTAATTTAAAGCAAGCTTTTAAAGGGAAGACAGAAAAACCAAACCTTTCAGGGACTTATACTCCTATGCACTTTTCTATATTGGCATTTTCTGAGGTGACAGTTGCCTCTAGAAATGCCAAATTATTTGCATTTAAGTTGGAACAAAAAACCCATTACAAATATAGACATACCAGTGTTAGAGAAATCTTCAACATTTGTTATTGGCCAGAACATGAATGAAAACTTGGCAAAAAATGCTGATTTGTCAGTGACAAAGAGAAATCCAGATATTATTGACTTCCTCATGATAGCAGAAGTCAGGGAACATGGAAATGAGAGTTTGAAATACATGAAGTCAAAGATGCATCTTCTAGGAAACCACTTGAGTTTTCATCTTCTCTTGTAATTACCTAGTGTACATCTGGGAAAAACCATCTCTTCTTTCTAAAATTCAAGAGAACATCCATATTTTATTATAGCAGATTTGTCACTGGTTAAACAAACTCGCCTAAAGCAAGTCTCTGTGTTCTCAGCCTCTAATAATATGTGGGAAGTATAAAATATTAAATGCACCCCACTATTAATCTGCAAGTGAATGAGTATTTCCAACTGATGTTAAAATGTTAAAAACATGCATTAAACAAACTATCATTAGTTACTAAAATTTGAATGCATTCTTTCCTTAATACTTTTCAGTGCCAGTCAGTGTTTCCAAAATGTCCCTTAAATAAGTAATAGCAGTATCTAGCTTGATGAATTTAAAGATTAACTTCCAAGAACAGTGCTCCCATTAGCCACCAACATTTGCTTTAGGCTTTGGAGTAACCTATGTTGGTTGGGATATTATATATAAGGAAAAAAGAATAAATGTTTTTATAAGCTTACTAAAAAGTAAAAAAGGGTCTCTTGGCATTACAGGCAAAAATACAAATACAATAAATATTAAAGTAAATATTAAAGACCAAGCTAGTTTTATTTAGAACAGTTTGGATGTAAACTTGATATTTGCAAAAATGAATATGGAGATTTTAGAAGACTGATGGGATTCAAAGAAATTCTGAAACCTTTATGCTTCAGAAACCTTGGAGAAACATAAGGGTTTCTATGCCCTAGCTGAGGAATGGAGGTAACCACAAAGTGCCACAAAATTTTTATTGGTTCTTTCACAAGCAAGGGTCTTGCGAGTCAAAATTCCACAATGAGCTTCAGGTTAATATCAGAATATTGTGGAGAATACAGAGCTGCTGCTGATTCTCAAGAAAACTCTCACAGACTTCTATGTTGCCATATCAGAATCTGAATCTGTATACTTACATCAGCTCTTGCTCCTTGATGTTGGGTGGAAAATTCTGGGTAGGAATTTACTACTTTTAGAATACTTAAATTACTGTTTTATTGCCCTCACCCCTCAGTTATTCTTATAAATTGATATTTTTACCTTTTTCTGTCCTGAAAATTATCCCTACAGGCTTGTTAACTGAGAGTGGATGGAAGATTTCCATTACAATATATTTGATGTACCTACCCCAGAAGAAATGGCAATTTAAAGTAGCACCTGTGCAGGTGTCAGCCGAATTGAATATTTCAGAATACTGCAGAGCTTGAATTTGTGAATATCCAAAAAATGTTGGAAAAATGCAAAAAAGCTTTTGCTGCCAACCTTGTGTTGCTGCTGCCTGCCTGTACAGCAGAAATGTTTCCTAGTACACTGTTCAATTTTCAAATGATCAGGTTTCTAGGAATAAAAATAGAAAAGTGTGAGAGTGAGAGAGTGTAGGTAGAGATCAATTAAAAGTATTTAGAATTCATCTTCACTTACTTTGGGTCTGCAAAGGGAAGCAATTATGCCAAGAAGGTACTTTGCTAAGAAAGACATTAGACAAAGATGGTGGGGTTTATCTGCTGAAATGAGGGAGTGCCCATCTGAGTAATCACATTTAAAGTGTGATTCATCCTTCAGTATATGCCTGCGTTGGACAGAAGATTAATTCCTTAAACTCCTCTGACTGTATTAACTGGATCTTCTTGGCTACAATGAGACTCTCTGCAGCCAGTTGAGCTATGGATAGATATGGCATCATAGATAACTTAAATAGTAGTAATCCTTTTATATCAGGAAACCTTGCACTGTCTAGAGTGAAAAACTAGAGAAAGGGGAATACACTACATACTAGAGATCTAACTGAAGACTCTTGTTCGAATGGGAGTTCATAATCAGAAGAGATGAAAAACCTAACCATTTTTAAAACTGGAGCTGGGACATATATATATATATAAAAAATAGATATAATATGTATACATAAAAGGAATTGCAGAACATACTGTAGTGAAAGAAAAGAACAGGACTTGACTGAAGATATCCTTTCCTGTCCTATATTATATTGAAGTAAACCTGGAGAAATTGGTTCAGAATTTCAGTATAAATATTTGTATAAACATAAGTTAAAACCCTCTCCCATAGTTATATGAAACTTGCTATTTAGACTTAAAAAAAAATCCTCCAAATAAATTTAGAACAAGAGTACATTAATAATGTAAATATAATGCTACAATGAAATCAGTGACTACTGTATTTTATCCTAGCTAATACACATGGAAAAGTATTTTTTAAAGATATTAATGGTTATTTTAGGTGTGCATTAACTGGCTACCCTTATAATTTTCATCCTAATTGTTGCTTTTCATTCCTTTTCAGAGCTTTTCAGATAATAAAAAATCCCTCATGAATATTTTAATGAATAAATAGAGTTGCTATGCTGTTATTCTCTATACCTTATTGTATATTATTTGACAGTTTCTGACAACTGACACTTTGGTCATGAAAAAGAGTGCAAATCCCACAAGAGCAAACCAGTGTTGTTCATCCAAAAGCCCATACCAGTAATGTATTCTGTGGCTTTCTGAAGCTGTCTGTTACATGCCTGTTTAAAAAGAATCACATGTCCATTGGGCTCCAAAACCCATACTATAAGACTTCAGTAAAAGATTAAATATGGTGAAGAAATGACCCAAACTGACTGATTGTTCTGAAATTTGTAAGGCTACAATTCATTTAAATAGTTTGATCAATGATTAAGTATTTACAGTATGAATAATTAAGACTAAAATCAAACCACAAAGAATCATTAAGATATAAAAGAGCTTGCATGGTTAGAGACAAACATACTTTTAAACTCTTTGCTGGTTTGTAATAAAACTTGTTTACAGATTGTGGTGTTGGTTGTCAAGGATGCTAGAATTAACAAACAAGGCAGAGGGAAGAGGAGAGAAGCTGACATTGTGCTGTTTTGCTCTGGTTTAATACAGATGGCACCTCTACTGATTGTACTGGGGCATGATGGGAATAAACTCTCAGTTAAATACAGTAACCACAACAACACAAAAATCAGCAAATCCAAGTATTTGAACAAACACATAAATACAAAATAGCCTGTGATCTTAGGAGCCTGGATAAAAATATATGCTGATAAGATCTATGTGTCTGCAAAAACACAATAAAGATGCTCTCACACCTGCCACGTTCAGCAGAAAGGAGGGAAAAGAGAAACTTTATTTACATACATCATATCTTATAGAATTCTCAACTCCACAAGGGATTGGAGAACGTCACTTCCTCCTCAATCCCACTGGAGAAAAAAGGTGCTCATCAAAGTTCTCTTATCACAAAAGGAATGAAAAACAGAATAGATGGTTAAATAAACATCGGCTATTGTTTACATGAAACTGTGTGAGAAAGAATTCCGACTCCATATTATACACAGAAGGCCTTAGCAAAAACAGGACAACAGATCCAGTCTTCTGTTTTACCTCCTTGTGGTGATTTTCCTTCACCTTGAAACCATAACTCCGTCTTTTCCCTTTGACTCCTCTTTGTGTAACAGTTTTTGCTCCAGCTTCCATTTTATGAGTGCTAGAGCTCATGGTTGAGATAGTTATTCCTTTTATATTGGTTCTGCTTTATTAGCCCTTTAGAAATGGCATTTCTAAAATCCTTTTGTTCTTAAATTCCTTAATTTTTGAGAGAGCAATCTCTTTAGTGTGTGTTTATTCATCTTTAAATTTTAGGGTTGGGCTTGGATTTGATTTAATCTGTGTTATAACTTTATAACCCTTGCATGGATAGCTTTGATGTTCCCTTGCATTCAGTGAGCATACATTCAGCTTTTTCAGTCTTGTTCATAATACAAATCATTGAGACAATTTTTTATTTCAGTAGGATGTACTCAATCAGCACCAATTATGCTGTTTCCAAGATGTGGTGTCTAGGCAGGATGAATTCATATCTAACCAATTCCAATCCCAAATCCCAAGCAACATGTTTTGGTTTTTTAAAGACTGAAACAAACAAATAGAGTTGCCAATAATGTTAAACAATTTACTGTTATTTTTAATAGAGGTGAACTAGGCTTTTTAGTATTTATTTGAGATATATATATCTTTAAATATATATATATATATAAAATGAGTCATTGGAACAGCCTATTTGAGAATAATTAAATTCAGTTTTACTCACAATCTGTCTTTACATCTGTGCTTTACTAAATTTAGACTTGCTTCTAAGAATTATAGTATAAAGAGAAAGTGTTATATATGCAAACTCAGGTTCCTGCAGGACCCTATTTTCTCTCCTACCTTAGGGCTGCTTAGTGATCTTTCCTACCAGCTTTTCCTTTTCATGTTTAAGTTAGGTGCTAGAAATTGATCCAGGAGCATGAAAGCTGGCTTATATACCAAGAAAGTGACAAAACTGTGCCAAGTTATAACAACTGAGGATTTTTCTTTATGTCTATTTCAAATATTCCTTTTTCCTATTAGTCGTGGTGTTAAAATGACATGAGCATATAAGAGAAACCTTTAACAGCTGCACTTCTTGCCCAACTGTTGTGAATATTAACAGAATTTAACCCTGTTGTCAGTATGAAATTTTTCACGATCATGAATATTCATTTTATCAGAATGGGAGTGAAGACTAGCTCCATCAGCTTCTACTCTAGGAATCCCTGGAGCATTATGAGGTACATGATGAATTTAAATCTGATCATGGCTTTAACTTGTCTCCTAATCATGATGGTGTCTCTTCTTAAGAATTTACACAGATAAAACAAAAAATTATTTACATATTAGGACAAAAAAGGCATTCTATCTCTTAATTTTATAAAAAATTACAGGATTTCAGAATGAAAAATGTATTTTCTGTAATTTTTCAAGACTTCTCCCAACTTCAGAAATATTACATAGACTCCAGGTGCACAAATATATCTTCACTAGTCAAAAGAAACAGCAAAATATATTAAAAAATGCTTTCTGATTGATTAAGAGAAAAAATGAAAAATACTTAAAAGTATTGTTTTTTATTAAAAACAAACAAACAAAAAAAATGAACATGAAAAAATCACCAAAAAAACCACAAAAAACAAAAAACAAAAACCAAAAACCAAAAAATTAAACCCATAGTAAAATAGGCAGTAATTTCCCTTTACAGTATTGATGGCAGAAGCAGAAAAGAAGAAGATTCTGGAGAAAAAACTGTTCTAATTGATTGAAGCTTCCCCCAAGTGTATACAAATTTGGTGGGTAGCTACCAGACAAAGCTACAATTTCAAACCTCCTGGTTCTCCTGTGTGAAAGAAAACACACAAAAGGCAACTGCAGATTAAATCCCAGTCCTGCAACTGAAAGGAAAAACTGCAATGTTTGGTTCCTTCTGCACCTGCCTGTGCCTACCTCTGGCCTCAGGCATTTAGCAAAAGCATGCTGATGAACAAGCTTTGCTGAGTATGAGCTGTGCTCATTCTAGGAAACACTGGAAACCAAATCCGATTTCCTCTGGGCTGTTGGTCACATTTTGTCTACATATCTTCTGTTTAAGTCATTGACTGCGTGCAGTTTATTTAAGAGAGTTCAGTCAACTGTACAAATAAAGGAGTTTCTAGGAAAAGAGGGAGTGTCTGTTAGCTGGCTAAGAAAGATATGGCTAATTTTTGCTTGACTTAAATGCAGATTTAAGGACATTAAAATATGTGACAATGTGTAGACCTTTTTTAACATGGTAACAGTACCAATAGCAGAACCAGCAATAAACATTTTTAAACAGTATGGCTAAATATGGAAGTTAAATATACAAACAGGCAAATGGAGATTTGTGGTATATTTTCTCCAACATGGTATTTTGTGCAAGTAGCAAAATCTACAAGGTAAGAACAAAGGAAGTATAGCGAGACCTGTCTCAGAGTAACTCGCAAAACAAGCAGGGAAGATGTTTGGTGAAAACAGAATGAGTCCTGTCTGTCGCCAGACAGAAAAACTATGTCAAAGGCAGATGAGATCACCCCCCTTATTTTGTATAAAACACTGAGCAGAACAAAACATGAATCAGGAAAATAGAAAAATAAAAAGATCCGTACTTGGGCCACAGTTTTCTTCCTCAAAATGCTCTGAATCCTGGCCACCTCCATCTTGGTGACTGGGTACCTCAGTCATCAGCTGTAACTTGCCTTAACCAGAGGTGTGCAGGATTGTTCACCTTCAGCTGATTTAATATAAAAGTGTTACGGATTAACTGCGTATGTACTGCTAGTGATTATACTGATCATGTGTACTGTCAATGAATGTCAGCCCAGTAAAGTGTTGGATTGAAACTGATTTATCAGTTTTTGAAGCACTTCTATCTGAATGTTTGTTACAAAATGCAGTATACAAATATATTCAATCTGTGGCACAGGCAGTCTCTCTGTCTTGTCAGTTTACTCTGTAGTGGAAGAATTGTTTCTTAATGTCCATTCATAGTGTGCAAAAAACTTTGCTCATGATTTTCAGTGCTGCTCTAGCACAATTAAAAAAAAGTTATTTATTATTGTATTAAGAGAATACTGAAATCTCACCCAAGGAAATTATTTTCTAAATTTGAATTTTATTACAAGAACATATAAATAGTTCCTGTTAAACACATGCTTCATTATTGTAAGAAGTCTTTAAGATGGGACTTTATTCTTCTTCTGACTTTTTTTTTTGCCTTATCTTTTAACTGTAGATTATGCTCTGTCAACAGCAATAAAGTACATGGATGTGTTTTAACTGTGCTGCAGATATCAGCATATGGGTATATTTAGCAAATCCAATAACACTTCACCACTTATTCTCAGAACATTTAAAGGTGTAAAAAAGTGTGAAGATAAGTCCCCTTAGAGAGCCTCTTGGCTCTAGTGGCACATAGTAGCAGTTCTTTAGCAGTCTCAGGAAGCATGATCTTTGTTGTTTTAAGATCAATTTGTCTAATGAAATCCAGCAAATTCTAGATTTTAAAAAGTGAAATATAAAAGAGTGAAAAACTCAAGACAATTTTCAATTTTTTTAAATGTAATTTT
Organism: Platysteira castanea; assembly: GCA_013397175.1. NCBI lineage: Eukaryota > Metazoa > Chordata > Aves > Passeriformes > Platysteira > Platysteira castanea. The sequence goes on from VYXC01007729.1 coordinate 322,547, forward strand.
ACATATGTTTTGGAATCTGTACAAAAGGTGAAATCAGTGCTGAACCCTTTGAAATCCACTGCGTCCAAGTAGGAGAGAGCTTCATCTACATGCTTCCCCTGGGAAAGAACAGTCAGCAGGTAAGGTGTTGATGGAGACTGTGTGGGGAAGAGCCTGGCATCTCTGTAAATGTGTCTTCTGATATTACAGAAGGCAGAGTGGGTGAAAAATGGGACTGGTGGCTCTCCAGTGCAATCCCACCTCCTCCTTAGCCCTTGCTTGCAAGTTCTGGCAGCACAGTGCTTTTGAAAGAGCATTAGCTGAACACAGATGGGCTCTGAGAAGGCAGTCATCCAGCCCTCACTGATCTGAGTGGAAGCTGCATGATGTAAATTGTACCTTCCAGAATTAGTCAAATTTCTGATGTGGCTGATTCTTGAACCAGTCTCTGGTTATATAACGTGATAGATTCTGGATTCAGAGATACAGGACTAAGTTACAAATAGTCAAGTACACACCTAAAGGTCCCATTCAAGGAAAATGCATAGGTACAGCTTTAAATCAAACAAGGAGTTGAGATGAAACTCCCTTACCTGGAACTCCTTAAGTCTGTGTCTAATATTAAACAAGTGCTTAAATATTTTGCCAGTTGATTACTTGTCTTGGCATGATGAAGAGCTTTGCTGCAAAAACACTTGTAGAAGGAAAAGACAAAGCTTTTATTTCCCACATAGCTAAGGTGCTATGATTTGCCTTTGAGAATATTTGTCCTCATCCTGAAGGTAGGAAAAGCCTTCTTAGGTCTACTGATAAATGAAAAAATGATCTCTGTTCTAGTAAGGATTAGAGTTTATCATTATGAAAGACCATAGGAGTTAGGAAAATGCCTAGAGAGCACATACTTGACTAGAGATCTTTGTATGCTGAGTTCAGTTAGGCCCCTTCTGTTTCCTCCGTCAGTTCTTGTCTTACCCTTACGTCCTTTTCCTTCTAGTTCCTCATTTTTTATGTGTAAGCCCCCTTACTATGTCCTTTTCAGTCTTACAATTGGTAGCTACCTCTTTTTCTTAATTTCTTTCCTTCAGGTTTCATAGCAATTTTTCTCTGAATCTGTGCCAAATGACTTACACTCTCCACTCTATATTTCATTTCTTTCCTTGTCATTTCCAACCAATGTCTGACCTACTTTTTCTCCAGAAATTCTGTCTGCCCATAATAACAAAACAAAAAAAGACCCCACATATCATGTGCCTAAACGCTGATCCGTGATCCTCAGAACTGCTTAACAACAACCAAGCACCCAGAGGCAATTTGTTTTTTGCTCATCCCTGTTCATTCTTTCAAGGGCAGTACGCAGGCATGGCTCAAGCTGCAGCAAATGCCAAGGATATTCTCCACATGCAGAAGAACGAAGGTCAGACCAGCTTGATTCTCATGTCCTACAGTCATTCAGAACTATGACTTTGACCCCCTCAAACACCTCCACGGACCCTCATGACAGAGATCAGGGAATGCTAGTTGGTTACTGTACAGCCCATGCATGATTTCAGTTCTGAACTGACCAAATATATATTTATATTTTACAACACCTTAGGATTTTGGCAGTACCTGGGTCTGAGAGAGGGTCCAGGGACAAGGGTCCAGGGTTTGTTATGTGTATTTGAATATTCTGCTTTAGAAAGCGCAGGGACAAGCTGTTTGTAATCTGTATTTGAATACTATGCTTTAGAAAGGGCATTGCTGCTGTGAGCCTGTCTGTGCCACTTGGTCTCAAATGAGAAAACATCCTCAGCTTGTTTTATGTACTGCTGTAGATTTATCCAAAGAACAGACAAGGATTGGCTTTGGAAACACCTCTAGTTTCCTCAGATGCATCCCCTATGCTGGCACCCTTAGCAGGAGGGGTGTGCCAGAGGCTCTCCACAGGAGAAAGTGGCCAGGAGCAAGCTGTCTTCCTGGTGCCTTGAACAAGTCCCTCATAGTGGTCGTAACTAGTCACTGTAATGTTAAACTTCACAAATGTAGGTAGATCTATCACTGAACAGGCCCTGCCACCTGAATGTGGGGTTTCAATCAGACCTACCAGAGCACAGCTCTGCAATAGACACAGAAAAGCAACAGGGAAATTGCAGTGATGCATATTTAAGGGTGTGAAGCTGGTTATTGGTGGAAACTTAATCTATGTGTAGATTGCCTTATTTTTCTTGTGCTTAAAAAAAGCTTATCTTCCACTGAAGACCCTTAAGTTTTATTATTTTTGTTTCAGTAAGGACTGCCTGAAATAGCAGGATTGGTTGTCAAGGAGTCTATATTTACTACATTTTAAGATAGCAGCTACTTAACCTAGTAAGAATATCTGTCATTAGTAGTCACACACACACACACACACACACACACACACACAGAGTGGATTTTGAAGCCCTTTAAGCCTCCACTGAAGCTTTACTATTTCACTGTCATGACTCTCTCTAACTCATCCTTATTTTATCAGTTTGCTTATTATTGTTACGAATTTTCACAGGTGAAATGTAGTTGCCCAATTGCCCTAATTCTTCAGCCTAAAGTTACAATCACAAAGGCAAATTCACCAGTTTAATTTGAACGAACATCCTTATAGATTCAGGACTCATTTATATTGTTACCAAATGCCTTAGAGTTGTACCTAAAGGTATGAAAAGCACCAGTAGATGGCTCTGTAGTTCCTGAATTATGAGCAAATGAACAAGGGAGGCTTTGATAGCTTTGACTTTTGTGAGTAAATTTGATTTGGTGACACCAATGACAGGAATAAACTTCATGCCGACTTGCTGAAATGGGACACTTCCATTTGTTATGCCACACCGTTTCAAAATGGCCCTTCTGTCCTCTACTCACATCGACCTTGAAGACTTCTGAGGGAGTAACAAGAGTGCTGCTGTCCTGTACAGGCAATGGCTCCAAATAAATCAGCAGCAGGATGACATGAGCTTATGGGAGAGGGCAGAATTACTAAGCATTGCCATGTGCTGCTCGTGGCAGAGTGATAAACATGAAGGTGTGGAGGCTGCTACAGATGTCCGAGCCCAGTGGTGTTGTCCCCAGGTAAATGGGATTAAAACTGAGCATAGCTGAACGTGTGCTTGCGCTGAAATTAACTACCGAACACTCAGAAAAGGTTGTTTCTGTTTTACCTAAAAATAAATCTGGCTGAGAATGGGAAAGATAAAAGCAGGAAGGCAATACACTGTGAAAAAAAATCTGCTTTTATAAATCAAGGAATTTAATAATTTTTTACCGGCAATTTAGAGGAAGTAGTAGGATTTCCTCTCTGCACAACCCTCATTCCTTAGCACAGGACCTGGGTGGGCTTTCAAAGGAGATTTTAAGCATGCTTGAGTGCTCTGGCACAGGTCAGCAGGGTCCCCTTGGTGTATTCCTCCACAGTTTAAACTTCTTTGAATATGTGCAAAAATTACTGCAGGAAAAGGGGATTTTGAAAATTTATATGTGGGACTCTGCACCCAGTATAAATGTTGGCTGTATCTAAATGTGAATTAATCTAAGTTAAAAGCATGGGAATAGTGGTAAACTCTCTAGTTCGAAAATGAGCAGGGAGCAATTCAATTTCTAACAAAGCAAAGCAGTTGCATCTGTACCAACTGAGATGGTTATCTGTGTGCTTTAACTAAATCCAAACCCATATGAAAACAGTATCAGAAGTTTGGGCCGACTGTATTCTGCAACAGGACATACAGAAGTGGCGTGTTGAGACTTAATAAACCAAAGTAAGTTAAATTTATAAATGTTAGTTTGCCCCTGAAGTTGATCTTCTACATGAAAAATGTTTAGTATTATACTTCATAATGAAAAATATTGTAAGAAAACTTCCAGAAAAATTGTACAAACTGTACTGCTGATGAAAATGCATTTTACAGATATTTTCCAGATAGTCTTACTGTGTTTCAATGGCACATAGATAATGTCTCTGCTATTTAACTGCTTTAAAAACAGAAGCAAGCTGATTTAAAAAGAGATCCATCCATCTTATGTAAATAGCAAAAATTTGCAAGGATGTTGCTATTCAAGCATCAACATGAAAAATCAACATTAAACATTATGTGCTTACGTCAACAACTCACCCTCCAACCCTAAGTATTCTATGATTCTATAAGCAAAATAATGACCTGCTATGCTTTTTTATAAATACAAGATATTCTCTAAACATGTTAATAGCTTCCCTTGCCATTGGCAAAGATTTTCAGAGTAAGGAAAGATTACAATGGAGAAAATTCATCTAGCATTATTTCACTGCAGAGAAGCTGTATATCGAGAGATCATTGCATTTATATAATGCAGTAAATTTCCGTAACCTTTCACTTCCTTAGAAAAGGCTAAAATATCTCACAGAATTCAGCATTAAGCACTGGTATTATCTTGGAAACAACGCTCTTTAAGTAGTCTGAGACACAAATATTAATATGTTTTATAATGTACAAATTTAGTCATATTTTCCTGGGTAAAAGATAAACCTGAGTTTAAGGCAACCCCTACCTTCTAAATTTATAAAGCCCAAAATGTAGTTTAAATTTCCCCTATTAATGACAATTAAATACATTTGGCTTCTATTGAGAATAATATTATTAGGGTAAGCTAGCTTGAATTACATTACATTCACTAGCTAAGTGAGCTAAGGCAGTCCTAACAGAATAGCTGATGTATGGCAAAGTGCTTCCCCAATGGCTGTGTTCAACTTCTACCCTATAGTAAGTCTGAGATAACTCAATTGCAATATGTGAATATAACATGACCCTTGGATTCAAATGCCTAAAGAATTGGGGTGGACAAAGAACTCCCAGGTTCAATTAAATATAACATATTTACCTGCTTAGCTGCATATGGTGGTGATCTTATTATTTGGTAATATTACTTTATCAGAAAAATTTGCTTTCACCAAACTTTGATTTTTTTGTCCTCATTTTGTCATGTCAGATAGGTATCTCTCTGAACCCAGACTGCTTCTGAACTCCCAGCTTTAACTGGCATCACAGAACTGACAGAGGCTGATGGAAAGATGCTCCTTCATTTCAGATTTACAGAATTATCCTTATCCCGTTTCCTGTCCTGGATTGGAAGCATGTTTGAACACTGTGGACATATTATACTTCAAAATCAGAATTCAAAGTTTTACCTAAAAACTGTTAAAGCTAGTCTCAGAAAGCTACAGGGAGAGAGCAAATCAAGTAACTGATATAGTATAGAAAACAATAAATATTATTCTAGATGCACTCTACAGCACATTGCTAAAGATTTTTTTCTGTGGGGTTTTTGCATTTTTGTTTGTTCTGATTCTTTGGTTTGTTTTGGTTTTTCCCCCAATCTATCTACTGTTGGGAAGTTCCTGCATATATTCAATTTTTATTCTAACCACCAGCAAATTACCACAATGTGAATTACAAAATTTGTATTAGGTGAGATAAATGCAATAATTTTACTAAAGTTAAGAGAGAAACTCCTGCACACCAAATTTACAGTAAGTGCTTGAAAATAACATATCTTCTTCTCTACAAGATACAGTATTAAGACCACATTTTTTCAGGGTTCTGAATGATTGCATTTAAAGCCATTTAACCATATTGATATAATAACTGCTGGATCAAAGCATGGATGCTTATAACTTTATATGATGTACACTTCATCTAAAATATGGGTAGTATATATCTGGTTCAAACTAATGTATAATTTCCACTATGGATATAGAGGAATGAGAAAAAAATTATATAGTCTCAATGGAGACTTTCCAAATGTTTTTGGAAGTGTTTATGGATACAAAAAACCACATTGACAAGTACCGTTGTCAAGAAAACACAAGCCCCATGTGCATGGACACACTCATGCACAAGCTAACTGCTATACATTAGGGGATTGTTTGCCCTCATTGGTCTGGGGTTTTGGTATGGGGTTTTGACATACCAAAGATTTGAGGGTTGACATTTTCTTCTTCCAAAAGTGGCTATACCCTTATCCTCTATCAGGCAAGACTGGAAAGAACTGAAAGCAGATGGTATAATGTAACCACAGTGAGAGATGAAGCAAATACTTCAGAAAGAAGAGTGAAAAAGCCGTTCTATCTGCATCATGCCAGGACACTTCTCAGCCCACGTCCACACTATAATTAGTTAGCACATGGGATCCATGGCTAGTAATGCTTTCACACAACAAGCTCAGAATGATTTTGTACAAAATTTAGAAAATGTGCAGGTTGAAAATGACATCTTTATTTTTTTGGCACATTAGGGAGTCTTTATTTGAAAAATGTTTTGATATATATTTTTTAAAGCTTTTAAATGTATAAACATAAAATAACATTGTCATAGATGTCTAGTCATTTTCCTTAAACATATCTATTTTTCACTGCTATGTCCATGTGCTCTACTTTAAATAAAAGCAAGTTAATGTGGTATACACCTCTTAAGACTGTTCTTGATGGCAACATTGGGGGAGACATCAGCCTTTCCCCATAAAAGTTCTCTGTAGAAATTCTTTAGGGAATGCTTGTATTTCTGTAAATGAAAACTACGTTTCCCTTGAGAACTGGTTGTGCCACTGACCAAATGAAGAAAGCCACAGAATCCACAAACACTGCTAGGCAGGAATGGATAATGACAACATATCTTTCTGAGCCAGAAGGAATTATATTCTCTATCCAGACCTCTCCAACAAGGATTATTTTATTGATTTCAGAAAGCTGAGTGAATTGAATGTCACAAATAAATACGTTATTAACATGCAACAGCCTCAGAAAATATAGGTTTAGATCAGGTCTCCAATATTTGCTCAGCTGAAAGATGCATTGGCACCTCACCAAGAGCCCGGAGGTCGCATTTAATTTACATAGAGGAGATCAGATCTCCTCTCTCATCTGTTTAAAGGCAGGATGAGATTCACAGATTCATTTATTCAAGCAGATGCTGGTTAGACAAATATATACAGGGAAGTCCTTGGGTGATTGATAATGGACTACTCTAACATCAAAATAATGTGACCTTGAAATACAGGGATTTTGCCTTTCCTTAGAAACAGATATCTGAACAGTGATTAGGTGTATTTGCTTTCATTTTGTTTCCTATTCACTATTGAAAATACTATTATCTTTCTTTCTCTATGGAAAAAAATCAATTAATCTAGAACCTCTGAATTAGGAATGCAAAACCTCTCCTATATTAATCAAACACTCCAGTTCTCTAGTGGCCACCTTTACCAGAGACTCTTCCTCTTGTCCACCTGGGCTTTGGTGGAGAGACATTATGAAGACTAGCAATACATTTGACAGCAACAAGGATATTGAAACCCACTGTAAACTGTCACCAGTGTGAATTAAGGAAAGACATAAGGAAAGCAGGACCAATTAGCATAAGAAGAGTTTTTTAAAGGAGTAAGTGCAGTTTTTAGACGAGCTTTTAATGAATGGTAATTGTTTGGGAAGTTTAGCTAATAACAAACTAACCATTTTTAAAAGGGATCTGAAAAGAAGTGATATAAAAAAATGTTCTTTTAAAAACGGTTGTTTTGATTTTTCCTAACTCCTAAAATAAACAACACAGTTACTTGAAAATACATGATTTTATATTTATTCATGGATTAAACACTCAAAATGTAAGAAAGACAGATTGTATTCCTTGTACAAAACTAAATAATTGAATCCTTGCTTTAAGTAAACTGCTGAACACAACATTAATTATTAATTAGGAATCAGCTGAACCTAGGATTAATTATAGAACAGCTGCTGCTGCAGACCCATGATCAAGTGTCTGCTCTTGAGTGAGCAAGGATACTTGCTGTGGGAATTCAGGGTGAGAAATTCTTCTGTGTTACTGAGGTGAATCATTTGAAGATCTCCCCAGAAAATACTTTAGAAAATGTCAAACGAGAGCTCTAGTAAGAGCCTATTGCTGTTAACCCAGATTTAATAAGGGGATTGGGAGGCAGATGAGGAGTTGGTTTAACAGTAAGAGTACGTATCTTCGCAAGGACAAAAACGGCCCTTGAGTACTCTACTGCAATTTATCCAGCCATGCTGAAAGAGATAAGGAATGCTTCCTAGGAGCAGAAAGCAGTTATTTGAAGTAATTGCATGTCCAGAACAACTTCTATCCAAAACCACACGAGCACTATGTGGGTTTTTTTGCATCTTAAGGTTTACCAAAGTGGTGTCGAATAACCAACCACAATTCACTACAGGAGAATGTCAACAGCTTGTAAAGCTCCACAGGAGGAAATCACAGACTCATAGACAGCTACCCTATCTTAAAAGCAGCAGAGACAGCACTTAAAAACAAATGCAGAGTCTTAAGGAAAAAAAAAATATCCTTCTCTATGTCTGGTAAATATTGCACCCTATAAAAGTGTGCTTAAAGTTCATATAGCTGGAGATCTTATTAAGAATTTCTTTTCTTAAATCTGTCTTCCTTCTTTATTATGTTTTTAATGAGGAGATTAAAAGATCAGTTTGGTAAAATTCATGATAAATTTTAAAAATGGAAATTATTGGAAAAAGAGAATCATGGCAAACTTTTCTGGGGCAATTGGATATATATGCCTGTGAAGGTTTGTGTTTGAAACTCACAAAATATATATCTGCATATATTTTACTCTCATAAGAGAGAGGCAAATCCAGAAAAGTTAAAAATAGAATGTAATTAAGAATTGTTTTCTTACAGTAGAATTGAAACTTTTGGCTGCCACAGAACTGACTCAGACCAAACCAGCAACAAATAGATTTGGCCACTGTATGCGTTTCAGTGTGCTTTTTAAACAACAGTGCTAAGCTGAAAACTACTACACAAATGCCAACTGAAACAAAGTCAGATGAGTATTCCAAAGTGTCTGCAAATGCAATGCAGGTGGGATAGTATGTGGTTAAATTGAGTCAGTGAAGGTTAGCCAAAATACCTGCAAAGGAGGGAGCAAAATGAATTTTAAGTTCCTTCTTATGTGTTTACAACATCCAGGGTTCTTTACTTACTGTCTTTGCAGAAATCTGTACAATTTAACACCTTGGTGCTCTGCATAGTAAATAGAACATCTTAAAATTCAAGACAAGGTTTATTACACTCATGATCTCTGCATAAAACAATATCAGTTTTAGATTAAGTGATATTAGCTCCTGCTCTCTGTACAGTTGCTTCCTGATAAAACCAGATCTGGTTTTAAGAGCAGATTAAAGCATTTCAACTACATTTAGAGTTTCTCTTGGGAAGGAAGAAAAATTTTTATGTTTAGAGACCTAGGAAAGGAATCAGATATGTGAATTCTACTCTAAACTGCACAGGAAGGCACAGATTGCTAACGCAAAATTGGAAAACTTCATGAAAAAATATATTTCTTGGTGCCACAGAATCCCTTTATAGTTTATTTGTTTACTTGCAATGGTAGCTACTATGTAGTACTTCATAAAATTACATCTGTTGTATGATTTCTTATCTCAATAGTTTACTTTCATCAGTAGTGGGTTTGCTTGCTGTATATCTAAATAAGAATTTCTTTTCTCAGCCCTGTTGACTTAAATATTCCTTCTCAAAGAAGAAAGAAGTTCAAAGGCTCTTTCAGTTCCTATCCAAAGAACAATGTGAACAGTTCTGGGGTGATGGGTCATCTAAAAGGCTCTCACAGCTCTGGGACCCAGATCCTCTGCTCTTATGAAGAAGTATCACAGCCCCACGAGGAGCTTCTCTCTTGAATTCAGAGGAGTCAAGATTTCACTCATGGAGACAATTGAAATGAAGTCCCTACGGAAAATTATTTTTCCTGACACATTTAGCATTTTAGCATTTTGCAAAGATTGTAATTCAGACTGCTAGTATAATTTATAGGTTTAGATTCTGCACTATAGCAAATGTCTTGGTGTTACTCAGTACATTTGTCACTGCATTTATTTCTGTGTACTTTATTACCTTCTTATATAATCTGTGTATTGTGTCAATTATTTGAAGTATAATACAGCTATCTTTGAAGAGAGAGAGTATATATGAAAGTTTGCACTAAACCACGTCAATTTATACAAGATATCTGTGGTAATTTTAGACTGTAAAATCAAATATAATATTGGATGAAAAATATTTCATCATTACAGTTTTGAAACTGTCACTGACTCAAAGCATTCTGCTGACTTATCTTTCATTAATTTACATATCTCTTTGTAATGTCAGAAAGAAAACCACTTCCTTAGGATAAACCTGCTTGAGATTTACAAATACATCTGCTCTAATGGGTTGCAAAATAAAATTTTATTTTCTATGATTTCAAAGCAGGAAAGAATGGTAAAAAGAATAGTATTAACAGTAGCAATAACGCTAATGTTAATAAAAATAAGCATCATAATAAAACTATTTACTTGCATTCCAGTAGAACATGTACATTCCAATGAGAACTCATGAAGTACTGAATTAGACAGTACTTGAATACAACAGGACAATATCTGAACACAATTCAATTTTCACAAGTATTCAAAGCTAAAATCCACCAAAAACTGGACAGTTGCATACAATAGGGCTGAAACAGCATTTAAGGGTCAGTGTTCTGCATACTTGCTGTCTATTTTTGGAGGATCCTGTGTCCTATGTCCACCAGTTTTTAATCAAGAAGTAAAAGACAGACCTATTTTCATTTCCTTTACTTTCATATACAGAAACACATTAACTGTGGCACTACAGAGACAGGTGTTGTAGCTCGTGCCTCAAAGAGAAGCAAACAAGCATTTCCCTTTATAGCAGCTTGATATCACAGGTACTTTATGAACAAATTTCTGATCAATTTCTGAATTTATGAACAAAACTCCGTAAGGAGAAGCCTAAAATTTGTTAGAAGCTTTTGCATTAAAATAATGTTAATACTGATACATCTCTCTGAGGAGTGATTCCAGAAATTTGCACACACTCTGGAGTAGCAGAGTTTTCCCATCAAGATTTAGAAGACTGAAAGTTGCATTTCTTCAGCTTCCACAATAACATTGAAAAATAACAAGAAATTGATTAGCTACTGTTCTTTGGCAGAAAACCACCAAGAATTATTCTTTTGAAGCTACCCCAGCATACACCCTCACCTCTCCCCAACATGGAAAACTGGACATCAGAAATAGAGAATAAAATGTTCTTCGTTTGTGTTTAGGGCACACATCAAGGAGAGGTAGAATCTGAATTCTGTTCTCTATGCTGAGGATTGTTTACACATTTTCAAAGAAAACATACAAATGTCAAAAAACATAAATGCCCTGAGCTGGGAGAAGGGCACAAATATCCGTTTCCAAGTACACCCAGTAGCATAGAGAACATGATATCAACTGATCAGACTGTTTTGTGTTTTCAGACCTAAAATCTTGCTTTAATTTCTTCACTGTGATACACATTTGACTGAAATGGAGGATAACTTGATTATTTTCACTGAGCCAGTGATGAAAGCACACACATACTGTTGCTCTTTACACCTATGGCCTTCTTAATTGGTTACAAGCATTTGAATCTCTGGCTTCCAGATCACTTGAAAAGGCTTTAAACCCCAGATGACTGTGATAGGAATTGGGTCTTTGAACTATAGGTTCCTCTAAGAACTAAATAATATCCCCAATTTGGAGACCTGCACTTAGAAATCTCACTACCATGGAAAATATTAAAACCCTGCAATGAAAGACCATGTTTTCTTCCCCCTTTGACTCAAAAATGCAGTAAAAGGAAAAAGAGACCAATATACTGAACTAATAAGCTTGGCAGATAAAAAATTAGTAGGCATGGGTTTGGGATTAAAGCGGAATTTTAAAAATTAATTTCTTTATCAGCAACATTTTGTTTTATTTTTACTTTCTGTATCAGATTCATCTGCTGAAAAACTGAAGATTTTGGATTCTCTCTGCAAGGGACTAAATTACTGCTGAGCTCTCAAGAAGCTGTGGCTTCTGAAAGGGTGAAAATCTGGTAGACCAGCTGCCAGAAAGCAGTCTCAACAAAGGTGAATTGGCAACTAATCAGGCAAATTTTGAGAATTTAATCAAAAGTGACTTATCTCTATGAAAATCCCCTAATTTGATGAATAAGCAAAGTCTAGTGACCCTCAAACCCAGTTACTTCCTTTGTCCATGGTACTTTCCTTGTACGAGTGATTCTGTGACAAGTAGCTGCTAGGAGCACTCATTCCACGTACTTGCCAGGTATGTGAAAAAGCATGCTGGTCTGCTGCATGGGGGACAGTGGAAACAGAAATTCTCTCAGCCTCCTGGCTAGAATCAGGCTCTAACCACAGCTTTCACAATGTGAACCACACACTTGCTTGCTTGGTGTGAATGTGTCAAGAAAAAAATGAATGTTAAGTATTTCAGACAACCAGTACATCTGGCTTTTATCCTGCTCACTGCCTCCCTCAAGAAGGAATATGGTTATTTTTAAATCTAAGGTCCATGTGCTAAGCCAAATGAACATAACTCTCCAGCTGATTCAAAGTTGATAGGAAAAGATTTAAATGCTTTAAATTCTATTGGTTATTTATCATCTGCTAAATCCTCTCCCCCGAAAATCAAAGGCCTCATTTGTTCTTCAAGCACTCATTACAGCTTTGGTCTCCATATAAATCCCCAAAAAACCTCACCCCAAAACGCGTACTGGAATACAAAAAGCAAATTACAAATATTCTTCACTATTCTCTTATCAACCCTTTATGAAACATAATTTATTAACTGATTGGGACTTTTCAAGTTGCTGTAACATTCAAACAGTTGAATACAATTCCCACCATGATGGTGTAACTAAATTATGACCAAAATTCCCAAAACTGCAATTGATTGGTTGTCCAGCAGCTCATTCTGTGACCATAGTTTCTTTTGCTTCTCATCTCTTCTACTCAAATATTTTTGGTGTGGGTTCTTTTCAAGCTGTGGTTACTATTGAAAATAATTTCTTAAACAGCATTTGGGTAATGGATATATTATTTTAGTGGACACTCTGGAACCACAGTTACCAGGACTTTTTTATAGGTGTAGCAATCAAGTCACTCCTAACCCCACGTCCTACAGCTTCTACAAACACTACTTCCCCATGAATTGACTGTGAATGACTCATATGCATCTAATTACAAGCTGTGGGATTCACTTGGATATATGTTTATATACTTTTATGTTTATATACTTTTGCCAGTCTATTTAGTGATTGACCCTAAACAAAAAAATGGCATTTATAGTCCTCTTCTTTAAACAAATAGAAGAGTTTCCTTTATCTAAGAATATTTTGTACATTTGCAAAATAAGGCTTGGTCAGTCCTTTGAAGAGCTGAAACATTTAAAGTTTTGACTATTTTTAAGTATGTACACTTTAGAGGATATTAGTACTTAAGTATAGAAAGCTATAGTGATTCAATTGTTCCTTCTTATTTCTTGACAATTTTGGTTAGTGTTCTGTTTTTCATCTAGTCTCAACAATGTTATTAACTTTAGCATGTATAATAGAGAGACCTCGTATACTAAGTAAAGATCTTCTTTAAACATAATTTTTGAAAAATAAACCCAGAAAATTATATTCATGCTATTTAAATTGTTGTAACATTTAATGTGTTTAACAATTCTTTCTCGATCTGCCCAGATGAGATTTTCAAGTTAAAAAAACAGATGAAAGCAAAATGCAATATAAGAATTGGAAATTAATGGTAAAATCAAAAGTCAAAAAATATGAGCTCTATTTGTACTTTTTATTGGAGGGAAAGTATGTTTCCACTAACTTTACCACTTTTTGAAAACTCCACATCAGGGATGGAGTTTTCTTTTCCTTTTTCTTTTTTTTTTTTTTCTCTTGTGAAATTATAAACAGAGTCAGAGGCATGTAAATGCTGTGTCCTCTGCTAATCTGAGATGGACTCTGTGGCAGTTTTCCTGTTCAATGGTACCTAAATTTACAATATATATTTTAAATCCCACTAACTTGTCATTACATAATTAGCCACATCTGCATCAGACATATCTGACACTGGTTATCACAATTTTTTGCTTAAATTCAGCCTTTTTATTCCCCTCTTCACTTTCTGCTCCTCATTGACTTACTGATTATGTCTTTGTTATGTTATTCTTTCCATGTACCTCAGAAGACTGTGATTTTTATTTTCATGCTGCATATTATTGCTCCTGGTTTTCAACAGTGGTCCCGGTTATTTAAGTGAAAACAGGTGAACTACTTTTGGGAAAGAAGAGAGGGAACAGTGAGGCAAACAGCTAAGGAAGTTTTTTTCTTTGTTTGAATATGTTATTCATTTCTGAGATCCTAACAATCAGATCGTCAGCTCAAGTTAAATCCCTTTCTGCTACTCTAGTTGTGCACAGAGTATATGAACTCAAACTGACAGGGTAAGTGGAGGTTTTTTCTTCTCATCCAAATCCCCTTCCCATCTGGTATTAATCCGGAACTCCTATTCTCCATCATAGTGTGGGACAGTTTTGGCCTCAGGCCAGGATGAACCTTTTTGTCCCTTCACTACTGTTCCTCCTTGCCCCCTCTCCTGTTTCGAGCACAAGCCCTGCAGTGCTGTGCACTGGACTCTCAAAGCTCAACAATGGAGAGGATATCCTTGTCCTACTGAGAACAACCTGTTTTGTACATACACAAAGTTTCTTCACAAAAATGGTTACGGTCACCTACCACGTTCACACACTGGTACAAGGGAAAGATATTCACTGATAACACCTAGCTGAGCCCTAATTAGTTAATTAATTAATTATGATAATAATAAATGCAGAATGTGCAAAAGAATTGGGTTGCGTCTGAGTCTGTGAATGCTTCATGGCAAGCTCAGAAGGGATTCATATGCTTAAGTTTTTGGAGATTGTTAGGATTTTAAGTGGGAAATAAGATGGATATATGGAGACTGTACTCTCCATACATGAGATACCTTCTTTAGTTAATGTGATTATTTTCCTACATCAAGAAAACAGTCACCACTACATCAAAAAACTTTGTAAAAGTCCTTAGATAGTCCAAGTGAAAGAGAGATTACTTAAAAAGAAAAAAATATATATAGATATATATTATTCTCAAATTTTTGAATCCCCTAGAGAGCTGAATGCTGTCATTGCAAGGAAATCCCAACCTCTAGCCCAGAAGAACATGGATTCTTCTACAGATTCCTGGCAGAAATGAAGGATATTTTTCTGTGGCATTTTTCAGTGAAGATCAGCTTTTGGAATGTGAAATTCAGGAAGTGATGGAGGGGGAAGTCAATTATCAGAATCTGCATGAAATACCCAGACATGCATAATGCAATTTATCGCATGTATCTCTCTGACACATACATGATCTTTACTTATACATGAGCATCTGTGGAGGTGTCCCTGGAGGGGATGGGCCTTGGGAGTGGAAGCAGGGTCGGGTTACATGGGGTTTCCAAGCTCCCTGATGCTATTGTGTCTAAATCCTGTTCCTCATTGGTCTTTTCAAATGTAACTCCACCCAGTGAATCCTGTACTTTAGTGGGTGTTCACATGATTCTGGGAAAGTTGTTGCAGCCAGTCTGTGCCAGGCTCGGCGATGAGGCTGTGAGAAAATAAAGAGCATTTATGAACATCTATCAAGATGGTTGTTCCTGATTCTTTCTATGGACAAAGCTGCCTTCAGGGAGGGTTGCAGGCTATCCCCACTGCAACAAGCATCTATCATACCACATCTTTGCAAACCTCGGTACTCTTTGTAGATACAGATTTTACACAATGCTGCTTATGCTCATTGCCCTTTCACAAAGCATGAGTGCCTTCATATTTTAAATACACGTCTTTTATGATTGTAGTCAGTACTACAACTTAAAGGACTGGACTATGCCAAATGAGAAACCATACATTGTAAATGAATTAGTAGCACCTTCTTTCACTGCCTTCCTCAAACACATGCTAGTCTATGGTCAATGGTAACTTTTAAGATAGTTGCAGTCTTTCTCTGCTTGTACAGCATGATATAAATAAAATAACAATCATAGCAATATTTTCCTGTTTCTGATGAGGAATAGAATCCCAGCCCTAATTCTCTGGTAGGGTTCCCATTTGCTTTATGATAGGTCCAGATTTAGCTAAAGAAGGCTACAATCTGGTAGACTTTGAAAATAAAGTCTGAGCCTCATTCTTCTGCTGTCAGGGGACACTTTTCCATGCAGCAACCTACACACTGAAGTGAGTCTTTGCCAAGCCAGCTGGCTCTGCCTGAAAGCTTGCTTGTGCTGCTAAGAGAAAGCTTGTCTCCATGTCTCAAAGGGATGCCTTTTCACTTTTAAACAGCTTTTTTCTCCATGGATTTAAGTGTGTTTACATTTCTTTGTCCAAGTGCTGATTCTGTATCATTGCTGGTTTTCCTCTCTCTGGCTCACGGATGCTGTTTATACTTCTAACTTGTGGACAACAACATCATCAAGCCTCATACTATGAACATTCCTTGGCAGAACTTTTCTGACAGGTGATCTTTCCATTAGGGGATTTTTCTTCATTTTGACTTTGCTCCTAAACTCTCACTCAGTCTGTCTGGATTCTGGGAGCCCACCTCAGACTGACTGCAACAAAATCCCCAGATTTGTGCTCGCCTCTCCTTAGTGAGGTATTCATAAATATTGTAATGTTTTCTAATGTAAACTCACAGTAAAGTTCACACATTTCTTCAGTAAGACTGAAGGAAAGTATTAGGCAAAACTTAATGTGAAAGTATGCATGAGATATTAGAAAGGAACTAAATCTTGCTGTGAAATTGTGTTTTTACATTATAGGGAGACTCAAAAACTGGATTTTCCTCAGTTTCAAAATTAGTACTTGGTTTCTTTCAAAAAAAGACCAACATGTGGCAAAACGAAAGATTTGGATTTCTGTTTTGTTCCTGAATTTGTGACTGATCTGAAAGTCATTTCGAATTTTTTTATTGCCTGAGACTTCAAGGATTTGGATTTTATTTTTACCTAACTGAATGCATTGTTGAAATCAATTTTGGTTTAGGTTAATAAATTAATCCTCAGATAGACAGCCTCACAAAATGCAGTGTTTTAAATGTTTTTACTATTTCATAGAAATAAATTGGGCTATAAGCAGAACTCTAATACCACTTGGGTACAAACCCAACTTTTTTCATTCATTTTCTTCTGGAGGAAGGCCAAAAACTGCTTTAGAGCACTGGTTAGGGGACTTACCCAGAGTGACATAAACAATATTTTCTCCCAGGGCTTGGACATCTAGTTCTTATGTTTAATGTCCATAGTCTTATCCCTGGGATAGGTGCCTATTTAGATGTCAAGCAAGGGTAAGAAGTGATTGTTTATCTACTTTCAAACTGAAATTGCATTCCAGACCAAGGTTTTTCAGAAACTGATATATCTGAGAAGATAGAAAAAGGAATTTTTGATGCATCATCACTTTCTGAGAGAAAAAATAAACAACTTTGATTTAAAATTCCTTGCTAGACAATGTTCCAAAATTCCTTAGTAATTACAAATTACGAGAAGAATATGGTGCTCATAGAATGAGTTGTAAGGCAGACAAAAAGGCTGGAATGTAGTATCAGAATAACTTCATGTTCACTGCATTATCTTATACGAAAGCAATTCAGTTTCATTAATCATTCTCAGTATATTGGTTCCATAATAATTTATGAACACAATACCTAGTTATTGAGATACTTGTCATACGAAGATGGTTAAATTTCAAGGAGGCTAAGCAAAATGTGAAGATAAGCTATTACTTTGTGAATGTTTTTGGACTGGAATGAGATGATGGCTGAATTATTATGATGAAGGCTTTGCCCTTTGCCTTCTGCCACCTAAAAAACTTCGTTCCCCATCCAAAATCAAGCAGCAGGGAACCAGCAGAGCTAAAGAACTATAGCACTTACAAAAGAGGATACATCAAAAAAATCTAATCATATAGATAAAGCAAATTTTTTTTCATATAAGAAGCTTCCAGACCTGTCTGGTCTATATCTATACCTCTTATTGATGAGTGGAGTGTAGGTGTTTTATCCTTTAAAGTGAAGCAATATTTTTAAAAACTTCCCTTGGCAATTAATTTCCCTCTGGTCACAGACTACTTAAGGGAAGAACTGCCAAATAACATTGCTTTTGCTGGTAAACAATAAAAACATACAGAGTACTGTGGCAAAGGGCCTATTCTAAAAGTGAGAAAATCATGAAATTGTTCCCCAGGACAGGTTAAAGTATTTTTGGATAAGGACCAAACAAAGGAGAATGATACAATTATCCTTGTAATCCTGAAAGAAGTGTTACCTCATTTTTTGAAAAAAAGGACTGCCAGACAGAGCAATTTAAATCAAATAACCCTTGCTCCACTGAAAATCTGAAGCAAACCTCAATTAAATTGTCAAAATACCCCAGATATCCTGTTTTCAGTATCTCCAGTCTGACTCATCTAGAACAGTGGAAAAAGGTTAATGATTTTTTTCAACCCACCTCTGTAGAGTCAAAAAGCTTCATTTGCCTCCTTTACCTTAATCAAATGGAAGCCATATTACAACCATTGAAAATCTTGTTCAAAGAGTTGAAACAATTTTAGGCTCCTTCTACTTCTTAGTTAAAGTGAAACATGCTGTGTGTCCTATTTAGGAACAGAAAATTGCACCTTAGCACTCCTCACACCTACTGTTAATTGTCACAGGGTTGTTATCTGTTATATACTGCTTTAGATAGATTTTTTTTACTTAAAACTCCATTGCTGCTTCATAAAGAGTGTAGATATTATTTCTAAAATCTCTGTCTGGATGCTACTTCTAAATTATTCAAGTGAAGCTGAAGTCATTTACACTTACACTTGAAGTGGAATATGACATGTCAGATTTAAGCCCTCCATCTAAACAGTATTTATTTTTAGTAAACCACTACTTCAGCTCAAAAGCTAATTATTACTGTAATGATAGAAATATTGCAGGAATTCTCTGCCAAAGTTCATTTAATTTGCATTTTAATATACTAAATCTTCTTTTCATTAATAGTGCTGATACAGGAGTTTAAGACACAAAATAAAGATGTGGGTGTGTTTGTGGATAACTCTGAAATCCACTGTGGCATATAAAAGTAAATGAGAATCCTCTCTTTGGCACCATTACCTAAATTCCTCTCCACCTCTTTTCTGTGTGAGCTGAAGGCTGTGCAGATGGTTTGGCATAATTCACTCAACAAAATGATTCAGAGGCAGGAAGGTAAAGCCCAGGTTACTTAAAAATTCATCCCTTTCTTTTTGCAGTGTACTGCAGGAATTTACTACCTGGAAGACTTTGTTAGAATTTTAACAACTTAGTCTAATAAGATGCCATATTCTTCCAGCAAGCATACAGCTTTGCTTCTTCAAAGGCCTCTCAGAGAACACTGTTGCATCGTTATCATATTTGCGTTTTGACAGAGCTGCAATACAGGTTTTAAAATGTCATTGACAGCAGCACATTTGCAAACTTTTCTATGGGCCACTTTTGCATTAAAGCCATCCAATGAAACCACAAATGAAAGTAAAGAGTTATCAGAAGGCAATAGCTTACCTGCATTAGGAGGCTTGTTTGAGTTCTTGGTGAGAGATGTATTTTCTAAAGAGTCATAACTGGAGATGAAAATCAGTTTGTCCCAAAGTCCTTTTTTTCACTGTTTCCTTAAGTGCTATCCCTTTATTTGTCTTGACAGAATTTACCCAGCTGTTTTCTTGTGTATCTTAGATAAAATGACCATATCTTCAAACTGCTGCCAAACAGAACTATTTTCTGATGGCATTTTTATAGAGTTACAAAAGATGCTCACAAAATGTATGATACTGTGCTTTTAAAGTTTACCTCAACCTCAGTATTATCATCTTATGTTTCAGTAGTGACATGTGTGCATCTCTTATGGGAACTGAGGAACTGAGCAGTAGGAGATTTTTTTATTAGAAACTTTGGATTTTGAATAGGAATCTCACATTTTACAGCAAGCTTTGGGATCCAATCTGAGCAAAAGAGCAACTTTCATAATGAGTCTCTTTTCTTACAAGCCGGCGTTCTGCCTCATTTATTTCTTTGAAGTGTTTTACTCTGCAAGTAGTGCCATTAAAAGCAATGCTAGAGACAATCTGAATTTTGAAAAGGGAAGGGAAAATGTGTTGCAGATTTTAGGACACAAAGCGGAGAGTTCAGACAAAAAAGCCAAACCCCAGGTAGCTCAAAATCTGCCATAAATCCTTTTTTAATGTATTATTTAGTTCAGCACATACAATTTTGTTTAGATCACATACTTCCTCCAGGTATCTTTACATATTCGTTGACCCCACCCAGACGTGTCTGCCTGGTGATTTTTAGTGTTTCTATTGCTTCATAAGCTATTGCTTTAAACACAGTTGGTTTAAAGTTAGTTCTCAGATGGAAGTGAGACACAGAGAAAGTTATAGACTAGGGGAATTATAACCATTACAGGCCTGTAAGTAATGTTGCCTTACGTTATGCTTGTTGATTTAATTTTTTTTCCTCACATGGATATCCACTGACATTTGAGTTGTCCTTGGGTACTCCACTTAACCTCCTTTTGTCACTCCCTTAAAGGGGTCTAGCTCTTCCATAGGTTCTCTAACTGTTCTGTCATAGAAACCACAAGAATATGTCCTAGATACTTCAGGTGATGTCAAGTAGCACTGGACACCAAGCTGTACCCAGCTGAATCAAGCCTTAGAAGTTTAACTCTGATCACAGCATCAGAGCTGTCAGGATCAACTGATAGCTAATCAGTAACAAGATTGCAATTTGTCTTCCCAAATGTGCAGGCCTTCAAATCTGCTTTAAGATGAGATATATGACAGTGTGAACCACACTGAATTCACTGACTTGGCATTCCCTGACTAAGATGAAAACTTGGGTCACAATGGGGACACAGATAAGGTGAATGCTGACATGAAGACCCTGATTGCTGATCTTTGTCTCTTGACTGGTTTGCACTTCGTCATTTATTCCTTTTTATTTTTTCAGTATGCTTCATAAAAATATATATAATCTGCTGTAATTAGTGGAATTTAATGTTTCCACTAACATTTTGAACACAAAAGCTCTAGGTTTACTCATCTTCTTTTCAATGAGATAAAGAAATTAAGCCTGACCATTACAGGCAGACAGATTATCAGTGAATTCAGTGTTGGATGTGGTGGTTAATAAGGGCAAGTTTCCCCTCCGTTATCTCAGAGTCTTTTTTTGGTTTATATTATCACTGGTAAATGTGTGGCTGTGTTATAGTCAAGAGGTGTTATGGACCAGTGTGTAGCTGCCTTTTCATCCTTTGGCCAAACTGAGAAAGGGAAATATGATTCTAAAGCAGTACTATGGAGTTGGAGTTATGAGGAGAAAAAGTGAGAAATAGAAAGGTGTTTAAAAGGATAGATGTGTCTACAGTAGATGATCAAATGAAAACACTAGCTGTTCCTGTTCGTCAGAAAGAGAATGTGGAGTCTGAAGGGCCAGGTCACTCAGCCAAGCAAGACATCTCCTTTTCTTCCCAAATATTTTTACGTGTCCTTTGTAAGCTTCCCCCAAATGAGTCACTAATCCAATCAGGATCAGTACCGAATGATTCACAGACCCTCAAAACTACGCTAGTTTATTTCAGATGAATCTTCATATATATGACCATGCAGATTCTTCATGTTGTTCTTGTGAAAAATTGCCTCATAAATAGTTCTGGTAAGCCAGGCAGGAGACAACTTAAGTGAAACATATCATGACAAGTATGCAAATAATGTCATCAGACCCAGCCAATATAGTGTCACATTATGAACCAGATCCAGCATCTTTGTTGCCACATGGTGATTCAATATTTCTGGACTTTGTCAGCAAAAAATAAATCATGGGTCTGAAAAACTTGATGTTATTTTTCAGACATGGAAAACAGATATGTACAAAAATGTCTTCAGATCTGATTTATTAAGATCACCTTTTTGTCTCTAGAGGATAACTGGAACACATGCATTTTTATTTTTTCCTTCAAAATGCTCATTTATGGAAGAATATGTTTCAGCCCCTAAATGATTATTCTATGCTTGTCAGTTTTAGATTGCAGCACCAGTTCAGCAAATGATTTCTGAGGTGATGCTGATGCCTCTGCCTGGCAGAATTGCTAGCATAAAACTAATGAGTATCCCGGCATGACCCTGCACTGGTAGGACATGAAGGCAAAGGGGGAAATGAATTAGAAACCTGGGTGTGTAGAAAGAATCTCTGTAAAGGCACTTAATGGAGTCTAGAATAGAAAATTAATCACCCATAATAATTAGGGTTTGTGAGACTATTTAATTTAATTCCATTTATACATATTTTCCTCCCAATGATTAATGAACTCTGGGATAACTTGTAAGCAAAATCTGAACCTGATATAAGCTTTAGAAGTGTGTAGAGTAGAGAGTTATTAGACCACAACAGCTTTTATCTGCGGTTTTCATTGTACATCTAACAGGTAATGGGTACCTGTACACATAATCTTTGGGTACAAAATGACATGGCACCAGGGTAAACTGCAATTGGAATACATAACCTGAAAGTGCTTGATATAATCTGAGTGAAAAATGGTAAATTAAAAAACATCACTGTGAAGCAGACTATTATTAAACTATAAGAAAGCTAAAGCCATTACAGTTTATTGTTTCTAACTCCTCAGCCTCTAAACTCTTATTTAGCATTTCACTTTTTCCAGGTCAGTAATATGTTGATTTTTTTTTTTTTTAAATACAGTCACTAACTTCCAACTCTTCTTGTGAGGATAATTTACCATACTTTAAAACACTGGAAATGTTTGTCTTAAAAGTAGCTATCAAGCAAACAACCAAAATGAGATATTAAAGATCTTGTCTGCTTTGACTTTTGAGTGCCCAAGTTAATGAGAAGTCATTTTTGTAATTTTTGGCACCAATTTCTGAAATTCAGTGTAGTATGTTATGCAGTCAGTGAAACCTCATGGTCATACTCATTCCTTCTGGCATTCATGCCTGTGTATGTGTGAAATGGTTTTAGAAGGAAGATTATAGCATTGTTCCAAAGATGGAAATAAATTCCTAGTAATAGAATTAGCATAAATTCAAACCTCCTGGGTAGCACTTCAGGTTTGACACCTCTCTCTGAGATCAGCAGTTACTGATCTTGTATAACTCTTCAGAGCTGCATATTCCTACTAAATGAAGTAGAAAACGCATAATGTTTTAGACCTGTATTTGAGACCTGTGAAGGGGAAAAAGAGAGAACATAAGAAAATGTGTGGAAACAGCATAGATTATAAAAAATATGTAAATTAGATATTAATTTTTTTTAATCAATTGCTGAAAACTTCCAAACTTCTGGAGATGTAGTCATTGTACCACTGAGTAAATGAAGAATGCAAAACACACACACAAAAAAAGTGAGTTTTATTTCTCTGGGTGTGAAGAGTGTCAGAAAAACCTTTTTTTTTTTTTTTTT
>VYXC01007729.1:345994-367198 GCA_013397175.1 Platysteira castanea
TTCAACATTTTCTATGAAAAATATTGTGAAGTTTTTATGTTTTGTTTTGTTTTGACTTATTCAATTTATCCTACGTCTTGTACTTTCATAGTTTTCTTCCAAAATAATCTGAGATATATAACATCTTTTTGGTTTGACAACAAATTTAATTCTAAATCAAAATGATTGAATGAAAAGTTTTGCAATTTTATACAGTGGAAATAGATTTTAAAAATTTAAGATCTATGCCTCATTTAATCTGATAGTGATTTGCTTCACCAGTTCAGATATTTTATATTTAAATATTTTCATTCTATTAAAATAATTATGAAGATAAGAACACTTTTAGAAAATTTTTTGGCTTTTTTCCATCACATTCTTTTTAAATTAAAAGTAAAAAGCTTATAGACATCTCCTGCTAATATTCGCTCCTCTAGGTTTTTGGTATCCTGGATTTGAGTTGAGACCCAAGTACCTAAATACTGAAACCTTTTAAGGTGAACCTGTACTGAACATTCTAAGAAATCTATTTTTTTCATTCCATTAATTCTCGCTAGTGTGCACATCAATGTGTCCTTATTCAATCACTTAAGTAGAGCTAAATGTAAGCTCATGTGATAATCTTGCTTTTGCGAAAGGTAACTGCAATGAATTTGTATCTTGGTAGCAGTCTACCAAAAGTAGAGTGGAAGAGGTTAGATGTTTAAACATAGAGGCAAGGAGAAAGTAGGAAAGTGAATGGTTTTCAGTGGAAAGGGGATTTGATTAAGTAGGAAGTTTGAAGGTCCTGAGGTGAAATTGGAGAGAGTTGAAAAATAGGATCCTAATCCACAGCTTGTAAGTTTTACCTTTGACTTCAGTGGATGCATGCTATTGAAAGCTTGTTTAACTATCTAAGACTTCTGGAAGAGAACACTCCTGAAGAAAAAGTGACAGGAATCATAGGGAAAGCACAAAACCAATAATTCTGGCTCAAAAGAAAGGCTGAATTGCTAGACCTAGATTTATCTTATATTTAGCTGCGTAGAAGTTTAACATTTGGTAGGTACCAAGTAGTTGGTCATTTGGCTTTCAACACACTCAATAGAGGTAACAAGTATGGGTATGAAAGTAACAGCTCATTCCAAGTATTTGTATTTGTGAGATTGTTCTCTCTGGAAGTACCTTTCAGAAGTTCTCCACAGAGAAAATGTAGATGCCTTGCTGTTGATACAAAACAGAGTGGGGTGACTGAAAATCCAGCATATTGTACTAAAATCTAAAAGGACCTCAGGCTGAATAAAGGGGCTGACAAAAAACTCATGAAGCTCAGCAAAAGGAATTGCCAAGTTCTGCATCTGAGGAGGAGGAACCCCATGCACCAGCACATGTTGGGAGCCACCTGGCTGGAAAACATCTTGGCAGAAAAGGCCTACAATACTGGTGGACACCAAACTGAACATGAGGAAGAATTAGGGGGAGGGTTTTAAAAAATGAAAACGTTTTAAAAAATGAAAATATTTTAAACATTTTGTCAATTTTCTATCCGGTACCAAAAGCTCCTGTTGCATTACGCCCTGCTGTTTCCACCAGCTACTGAAGGGTTAGTAACCAACACACACACATTTAGATATGTGATGATTTACTTATGATTTTTCACACTCTGCCAACTGATAACTTTACCTTGCAGTTCTTATCCAGGCCTGTCACAGTTCAATGCAGCCATCTGTAAGCTTATGTGGAGGAAAGAGTTTTAGCAGAATAAAGAAAGAGAGCTCAAATAGAGTCCCACCTAAAACGCGATTGGAAAAGTAAAGCTGGTAATGCTCTGAATGGATAAAGGGAGCTTACCTTGAATTTCAGTTACTTCAACCCTTCCTCATATAATGATAAATCAGTGTTTATGTTTTGGCTTGACAGCTGAGTGAAAGTGTGTCAGATATGGCAAATACATAAAAAGTTTTGTGCAACAGAGAAAGTTTTCTGTCTCGCAAGTAGCAGGTTCTTTGGAAGTACAATCCTGACAGGAATTCCTGTACAAGACATATTGTATCTGTGAATACTCCTTATGTGAAAGTTATTCTACTAAATAAACCGAGTAGGACTCTATATGCATTTATTAAAATTGAGTAGACTAGAAGCTTCAACTTTTTTTAGCTATATTTTAAAATTCAAATACTGGGGACAGAACTTTTCACAGATTGTCAAAAGGGTACTTACAACATCCCCTAGAAAGTTATCAAAATAGAATTGCATTGTGAGGAGTCACTTTGCAATATCTAATCTTAATTTATCATTTTTCAAATATATGTGTTTATAAATAATCACTAGGAATAAAGCACTTTTAAAAAACAAAAGTTCTTGTATACTACATCTTAGAACCATTGCTGAATTAGAAACTATCATTGACACAGATAGCATTTGAGAGCTTTGGCTAAGTTAGATATTAAATAATGTCAAGAACCAAGAATCTGTGTCAGATAAGTTATGTTTAAAATTATTAACAAATATAATGAGAATTCCTCAGAATACATTACATAATCTTAATCATTTGTGTTATTAAAAGTTAGTTCCTTCAGGAGACTGCTCTGGTTTATTTAACACACACATAAAAATTGCTCTGGCTTCTTTAAATATATATGTGTGTATGTGTGTGCATGTGTGTGTACACTCAGAAGACAGTAGTTCCGCTGTAACATGATCACAGTTTGAGCTATGGAGCTATGGGTGTTTTTCCACCTGTAGTAAGCACTGACACTAGCAGAAGAATACCCACAGGAGCCAAAATTTGCAAAATCTTACTCTAAAAAAGGGATATGGTTTTTGATCTCCAGCTTAATCAAGGCAAAATAATTCTGTAGTAGGACTGAAGTCCCAGTCTAAAAAAGAATGTAAATAATTAACAGTTTTAACCATATGGGAATCCCATCTATGATAATATACACATACATTTTAATTTTTCTCTCTCACTTGCATCATTTCTCGACTACAGTTTATTCAAGTATGAGACTTGTTATCCTTAATTAAAGACTAATTCATATGCTCTGATTAACAGCTACTTTGACATCTGTACATCTAAAGCAAGCTTAGATCCATGTTGGCATAAAAACATTCTCATGGGAACAACCGGTTCCACCAGAATCCAACAAAGTCATGTCCTAATTCCCTGGTCACTCCACTAAGACATTGGAAACTCCCCAGTAAGTCATATCATCAAAAACTGGCATCACCTTGTCAGAAAATGACACTGTGAACTTTTGCTTAATAAATAAAGGGGGATATAAAGCTACTGAAAAAAAGATGTACTAATCTACTTCTTTGATCTAAAGATTGAAATTTTATGATAGCAGAACGGTACACAGAGTGGACCCAAGATAAAGCGCAGTACCAGTAATGTGGCATTGGATGGTAATGTGTTTGAGCTGGGTCATATTTTCCTGTTAATTAACAGAGAGTGCAATAGATGTAATCCAAAACTATTTTTATGCAAGTGTATTTATATTTCTGTAAAACTCCTCCCTAATGTGTTGATTTTTCCTGGGATAGAGTTCATTTTCTTCATGGTAGCTAGTATGATTCTATGTTTTGGGTTTATGCCAGAAACTGCTGAAAATTTGGGAATGTTTTAGCTATCACTGAACAATACTCCTAGAGCTAGGCATTTCTCCCTCCACCAGCAAGCAGGCTGAGGGAGCACAAGGTGTTGTCAGGGGACACAGCCAAGACAGCTGATCCCACTGACCAAAGGGATCTTCCATAACATTATAAGTGATGGAGTCCTGCTTCCTTGGGGATGGTTGAGTACCTGCCTGCCCATAGGAAGTAGTTAATGAATTCCTTTGTTTTGCTTTGCTTGTGTCCCCAGCTTTTGCTTTGGTTATTAAGCTGTCTTTATCTCAACCCATAATTTTTCCCACTTTTACTCTTCTGCATCTTTCCCCCATCCCACCCGGGGGATAGTGAGTGAGCAGCTGTGTGGGGCTTTGCTGCTGGCTGGGGTTAAACCACTTAGGAAGAAAATGGGCATAGGAACTCTTCTATGTTCATACTGTGACGCTGTTTGCAAGCTGTCCAAGGCTGCACAGCCTCCTGCTGCAAAGGTGTCCTTGGCAGTGAAGCACTGCAGCAGCTTTTAGGACAATGCTGGCTCCTCAGCTAGGAGCAAACCCCAAACCAAGACGTGTAAAAGCGTCGGCGAAGGTAAAGGATGAGGGAGGCGTCTTCTGTGTGGTTTGCAATCCTTTAATGCAGGTAAAAATCCCAAGGACAAAAGACAAGGGATCAGGTAGAGCACAGGATTTTATACGGGAGGTGGAGAGGGGTGGAACAGAGGGCAATAACCAATGGGGTTTGGCTGGGAGGGAATAAAGAGGGAACAGCCAATAGGGATAACTCAGGGGAGGGGATTACATGAAGTATCCCATGGGGCATCGAGTAGAAACAAACTTCCCAGGACATATACATAAGCAATAAGGGAAAATACGTAAACATACACCTATACATAAAACTGGATGGGAAACTCTTAAACCAATAACTTAACAGTATGCAAATTAATTTGCCTTGGAAACCTGGGAACTTGCTGTAACCACGAGTGAGAGTTAGACCTCGGTATCACGGAGGTCAGTCCAGCATTCCTTTGAATGTCCTGTTTCTGTGGCCACTGCCATGTTCACCACAACAATACTGTCCTGCTGTCTTTCCAGCAAGATTCCTTGTATCTTTAAATTTGTCTTACAGATGTGAGTCACTAAATCCTTTTTTGTTGTTGTTGTTTTGTTGTTGCTGTTCTATTGCTTTTGCATATGGTGGCGGGTTACCTATGCAATGTGATTTTGGAATTCAGAACTGAAGGGTACAATGTTATGAATGTCTTCCTTTTCACACATGCTGTTATCTAAATTCTCTGAGAATTAAGTCCTGTGTTTTCAAAAAATAATAATTTGGATAACTGAATGGTGGAAGATGAGAGAGCACCATGAAGAGCAAGAAGAATGGGGTAAAAAATGCTTTACAATAGTTATCTCTCAATGCAAGATCCAGGAAAATAAAATTCAGTGGAAAGCATACAACAAAAATAAGCACAAAATTGGTTAGATAGCTGAAGAGTGAAATTTACTCCTGAAATATATTGAAGCCAAGAAGTCTCTAAAACTTAAAAAAATAGGACACATTTAAATCACATATAATATCCAGCACTTTATAGGTTAAAAAAATAAGCTGCAAATTCTTCTCTAACTGTCAGCAAAAGATTCCTTCAGAATCCTCTAAAGCATCTTTACTCAACTGTGGTCAGAAAATATGAGAGTAAATGGGCCATGTTGCCTATTCTAAGTGCTTCAGTGAAATTATAGTTTGTTATTTGGGATTTCTGGTTTTGGAAATTACCCTAGCACAGCATATTTCTTCTGCAGCTTCCTTGTCTTTCAAAACTCTATTCAAAAAGGCCATCAAATATGCTTTCTAAATTTAAAATAATGACAGTTACCTTACATTAGGTGTTATAGAAAACACTGATCAAAAAAAAAAAAATTGCAGTGTCTTATATCTGATTATGTCAGTACATTTTTGCTTAAACAGTAATCTGATATGCCCAGGGGTAACTTTTTCTGACCTCAGTGAAATATGTTTCCAGACTGGTACCTTTCAGCAAACGTGCATTACAAACATGCATCAACACATGAGTTTCAGTCTAAAGCCTGCAAAAAAAAGCTGGAAAAGCATCTAACTCACCATAAAGTTTCAGATCAGTTCCCGCATCTCAATTTCCTCCTAATCAGAGGGAAGGATTTTTTTCTTATTCATTCTGCAATACGTCTGAAAATACCTACTAACAAGAAATAGTCTTTTTTATTCACTGATCCAAAGTATTAGCAACTTTAAACCTTAATTTGAAATACAGTGTATGTTTTTTTTAAAAAGCCTGGTCATGAGTACTCAAATAGTCCCAGTTTTGTACTAGCCTCTAGGAGGCTAAGAAATTAGTCACTAGATCACCAGCTCAGCTACTTGTTCTGAAAAATCTCTCTTCACCTACTCTGCCTGGTCTCATTGGCTTTGTCAGGGCCAAGACAGTATTTGTCCATAGAATTTCTCTAAGGAAGAAAGGAATTACTTATAGAAGACTCGCTGAGCTATACTCAGCTGTGAAAAAAATGGGAGCAGAGAAGAGCTCATCCTTACAATTATGCACAGCTTTTCTTTCACTTCAGTCTGTAATGCCTGACTTTGACTTCATCTGTACAGAATAGTGTCTTAGAACATATATTTAGAAATGCCTAAAGCATTCTATTTGAGCTAATAGTTAAGAGCAAATCTGAAGAGGGCCATATAATGGATAAAAGGATTTCTCATTCCAAAAGCATTCTAATAACTTTCAGACTCATGATTTCACCCATGCTGGCCAGTACATGCAGTTGTGTGGACACATATTAACGTGCATACACAAAATTTTATGTTTCATCTTAACTAATTCCTACCATGCTTTTTGCTGTATGTTATGCTACAGCAGGAGTTGAGGAAAGAAGGAGACAGAAGGCTGAATCTCTTGCAAGTGGTAGATGCTGCCCATGAGAACTTTCTATAACTCTGTTGAGGTTAGCAGGTGTAAGCCCATGAGAGCAGCTATATGAGAAAACCAGCATGAGAACAGTAATGAAAAATTACAGCCAAAGTGGAAAACACTGCCTCAGTGGCCAGCCTAGGAGGGGTACAGTGCTGTAAATAGCAAGTTCTTAGCCGTGCTAGGGCGTGCTGAGGCACTGGGGCACATAGGGTGCTGTGAAACCACTTCTGCGTATAAAGTGGCAACAAATGCTTTGCTGCACTGTATTTGAAACCTCACAGCAATGACTTTATCAGGGATAGTAGGGAATTAGAATTTTTCAAACTTATTGGCTTCATTTCAGACAAACCACACAGACCCCAGAGATTTACAGGTCTGTAGCTTTTCCATTTACATCAAAACTGTCATGGACTGTCAACAAATGGCCTATGAGCTGACAAAGAACATGTGTTTCTATCTACTGAGGGAACTTGCTTTCTTAGTGAAATTCCAGATAATCAATTCCTGTATATCCCAGAGGAGAGAAAAGCTCTTATTCCTAGGATCACAACAAATTAACCATGGAACAAATGTATTATATTGCAAAGGAATGTCCTTGCACTTGTTGACCAGCATTGGAAAAAAAAGAAAAGCCAGTGTGACTAAGTGATATCAAACAGAGATACTACATCTGCATGAAAGCTTCTTGGGAAGAGTCTTCTTTTACTCATGCTGTGTGCAAGACCTCGAGATTTACTTGCATTGCCAAGAACAGCACGTTCTTCTACGTCCCAGTACACTGAGCCTAATCAACACTGTCAGAGCATAGGCAGTTCTCTTACTCCCTTACAACCCATTTGAAGACCATGAGAAGAAACTCAGATATGATGATCCATTGTAGGTTAGTGTTCTGTCTTTCTTCCCATACATCAATTCTTTCTCGTGCAGAGATCTCATGTGTGTACTTTTCAGGGATGTTGTGTTACAAGATAACAATTTAGCTTGGGCATTGTTGAAACCATAAAGGAGGAAATTTTTTCCTTGTCCTACTTTATATAAATAGGCAAATAGAATGAAGACCATCATAACTTCCTGTTTATTTCCACATTTAAACGCTGAAGAGTCAAATATGCAAAGAATAGCCTGACAAGCATATTGTGTAGAATTAAGCCATTAAGCACACATGTTTTCCAATGGTTAGAATACAAGTCTAGGCTTGAAACTGAAGAATTCTGGTTTATGTCAATGCCCATTGTCCTTGGTTTCTCAAACTCCTTATCCAAAACCAAGGGCTTAATGCCTTGCCACGTATCTATTCTTCCCTCTTTGGTGCAGAAGCCTGTTGTGAAGATATACATGTTTTCTTCAAAAATCTACAATACAATTTAATTTTTTCTGATGTAAGAAGAAAGATGAGCTTTAGAGACACATCTCCATGTATACACAAAGCATAACCATAATTTTTATTACAGAGACCTTAATTTTGTGTTCTGGAAATATCTTTTTGTCCTTATATTAGTACAGAAAATAATCCTTCTTCATTCTCAGACTAGAAATAGTGAATTCTTTTCTCTAGCCTAAGCAAATTGTAAAAGTTCTTTTTTTTTCCTGATTGTAAAAACTTGCCAAATATTCCTACACACTTTTTCTGAAATTACTTTTACATTGGTATTTTTTTGTCACGAGTGCCTGTTCAATAGGCCTTGATGTGACTGTTTTTATGACACACTGATCGATGCACATGGAGTCTCATGTGCAAATACTCTGAGGATTTTAAATGCAGCTTTCATTATAATGTTAACATTGTTATGAATACAACATTATAATTATAATACAAAGGCAATTAATACTTGCATCTTTGAAAAAATATTTATTTATATGTATTCACACACCTGTATAAAAGCCTAGTTTCATCTGGCAAACTTAGGAAATTCATGCTGGAAAATCAGTATCCTAGTATACATCTGTTGTCATGTTCTTACAAGGGTTGCTCTTTCTATAGAAGCTGTCATTCATATATACAATTTGATGGAAATTTAATTTCTGTTACAACATTGTGATAAGATATAATAATTAAAAAATAATTAATAAAATAGTAATAAAAATTATAAAAAAAGTCAGGCTAGCTGGTGCACAGAAGGTTTAGGAGGCTACCTCTGTCCCTCCCCCATAAAAGCAATGCTTCCGTATTCTCCTGTAATCCAGTGATCAGATGTGAGTCCTGAAATATCAGGCTCTGCACTCTATTAAGGAGCAGAGGCAAACAGCAAGACTCCTTTTCCAGGAGACAGCATTTGTAACGCATACTTGACCCAGTGTGAAAGGGGCACAAGAAACACAGCAGTACTGAGATTGACTCGAGTGTTTGTGAACAATTTATCTGAAATGGATTCTCACAAAAGCCTATACACTCATTCATCATCTGCTCATCCGGGGCTAGCATGGGAGTCTCAGTGAAAGAAATAATCAACAAGAATGATTGACCCAGTTGTTCACCAAGTGTGTGTGCTAGGCTGAATGCTTAGAGGGTGTCCTGGACACATCATGCAGTTCATGCTACATGGAGTAAGTGGGTTGCACTGATCACACAAGGAGCTCTAATAAGAAACCATAGTCATCCAGGAATCTTGAAAATTATCATGGATTAGCCAAAGGACACATATATTGGAATATAACCAGAGGAGAATGGAAAACATGCTGAAGAGGTCTCACTAATAATAAATTACCAGAAAGTGGAAAGAAATATGCCCTGTTTATTGATGGGTCCACATGTATTGGAGGAAAGCATTGGAGATGGAAGGAGGCTGGATATGAAGTCCCTTATGACAAGCTGCAGAAACTGCTGAAGGAGACGGTAACTTGAGGTAGTTTGCAAAGATGAAAGCTCTACAGCTGACTTTAGACATTGCTGAATTAGAAAAATGGTCAAGACTAAGCCTCTAAATTGACTGACGGATGGTGGCTGCCACGATGGAAGCAGAGTAACTAGCAGTGCAGACATAAACCCATCTGTGCTGCTGCACTGTGGCAAGATACTGCTTCTTAGGTGGAGAAGCTGGTAGGGAGGTATGCCACATGGATGCTCATTTGTCCATGGGTTGGACCACTGAAGAGCATCAAAACAACCAACAGGTAGATCTGGCTGTTAAGTCTGAAGTGGCTCAGGTGGATCTGGATTGGCACCATAAGGGTGAATGATTTCTGTCTTGCTGGGGCCAAGACACTATCAAAGAAGTTATACAATATAGAGATGGGCTCATGATCTCAGGGTGGTCTTGTCCACAGACACTACAACTCAGATTATTTGTGGATGTGACACATGTTTCAATTAAGCCAGCCAAGCAGTTCGGTATGGAGGACAATGGCTGAAATCTAAGTCTGAGGAGGCCTGGCATATGACTCTATCACTGTCCCAGAAACCCACCAAGGCAAGCACTATGTGATTGCAATGGTGGAAGCCAACATCAGGTGGCCAGAAATATATCCTGTGTCCCATGCTGCCACCCGGAATACTATCCTGGGCCTTGAACACAAGTTATATGGTGACATGTCACCCCAGAAAGAATTGTCAGGCAGTGGAACACATTTCCAAAACCTCATAGACACTTAAGCCAAAGAACATGGCATTGAGTGGGTATATCACAACCCCTATCACGCACCATCCTTTGGAAGAATCAAATGATACAATGGACTATTAAAGACTGCACTGATAGCAGTGTGTGGTTTGATCTTCAAACACTGGGAGACACATTTAGTAAAAACCCTATGGTTAGTTAGCACGAGAGGATCTGGTCCTGCCCAATCAAAACTCTTACATACTGCAGAAGGGTTGAAGTACTGCACATAAAAACTATGCTGGGGAAAACAGTCTGGGTTATTCCTGCTTCAGGCAAAGACAAACCCATTTGTGCAGTTGTTTTTGCTTAAGGACCTGGGTGCACTTGATGGGTAAAGCAGGAGGATGGGTAGGTACAAAGTGTACCTGAAGGGGATTGGCTTTTGGGTTGCTGCAAACCACTGTTTGGTACCACTTCTAGGTGGCTAGATGTCCACCATCACATTGGATGCCTCATGGAGCCCATCTCTGCCACTCCAAATTTGGGTATCTGAACTGACTCCCTTTCAATTGCCGTATCAAAGTTATTACTGTAAAAGAATTAACTATGATGAAACCAGAGAAGTACATTGGCGATGAAATCACAGCTGGCTTCAGTATGCAAGAATCCGACACTGCCTATCATCTTTCCTGCTCTGAGACACTGCTATGACAGATAAAGGCCAAAGTCACGGACTAAATAAACTCAATGGACATTTCATAGGGATAGCCCATAGACTAAGGGAATGACGTCTATGTGTGTATATTGAAAGACAGGAAAGGTGACAGTGTATTGAAAATTATGGGACCCAAGCATGACATAAATGTTATAAAAAAGGGAGTGGATACTATCCTGGTTTTGGCTGGGGTAGAGCTGCTTTTCTTCCTAGTATCTTCCTAGTATTTTGGATTTATTAGGAGAAAAATATTGATAACACACTGATGTTTTTAGTTGCTGCTAAGTAGTAAAGGTAATAGTGAGGTAGTGGTAAGGGTAAGGCAAGTCCTATGCTCTGAGAGGAGCACAAGAGGTGGGGAGGGAGCACAGCCAGGACAACTAACTGAGCTGGCCAGAGGGATATTCCATACCACAGAACGTCATGCCCAGTATGTAAACTGATGGAATTGGCTGTGAGGGGGCTGAACACTGTGGGGGATTGGAATAGAAAGCGTCAGATGAAGATACCTGTCACTAAGTACTTCGATTATTACTGGCTTTTTATAGGTCAGGTTTTAGTTCCATTTGAGATCACCTTTATGGCAAGAATGTATGTGGAATATAGACTCTGATTAGCTCATAAGAGACCATACGTAATATGGTAAAAATCTTTAATAGTTGAGATATTGCTGTTGTGTTAAGGACTTAAAAATCTTTTAACCCTGGTGTTCTCTCTGTGTACCAGAACCATCCCAAAAGAAAATAAATTTAAGAATACCTTTTGTCCTTGACAAGCTCCAAAAACCAAAGTAAAGGAAAACAAACAGAAGCGTTTTTTTTCACATATTAAGAATGAAAAGATAGAGAAATATTAAAAAGTAGAAATGTACATTCATGCTTGCTTCCACAAAGAGACAATATTCCCTCATGAACTGCTTGTCTTTTGTTATCCTTACAGTTTGACAATTTATGTCACTGTCTGCCAGGTTAATCTATTTATAAAATGCCAAACAATCAGCAATAGCAAAAGAAAAATCATATAGAGAGTGGCAAAACTACAAATCAGACAACTACTGCTGATTAATTTTTCCCTAGATTTTCCCAAAGGTAGTCTGTGAGAAAAGAGAAAGAAGATTCAAGGTCTTTCTATCATTCCTATAGAGACTAAAAGAGTTAATAAATGAGTAAATAGAAATCAATAAATTTAATTATTTCTTGTATTGGTTTGCAAAATGCACTATAGTTTTCACTACCTGATTAACATTGATCTGTTGGGGAATAGGGGAAGGGAAAGAAGTAATCAACCAAGACAATTCCAGGCACAGTTTCTTTTCTTTTTTCAATCTGGCATTGCAGTTTCTGTGTGTCAGAGGATCATGCTTAGGAATTATACATTAGCAATCTGATCTTGAAAGTCTTAAATAAATATTATAGAAGAGAATATTTTGTGCTCAAATCGGGTTTGTTTTCTTTTGTAGCATGCCTGGAGTCATTAGCAGCCTGTAGCATTAATCTCATAGATCGCATCTCAGGCCTTAATGTTATTCTCAGAGAAATTGCTTTCTGAATGCTATTTGGAACAAACTTCAACTCCTAATTGTCTAGGAGGAGCTCTCAATCCAAGTAGCTATTCATTCGCGTGTTCCAAATGATGAATATGCTAATGAAAAACAAAGAGAGAAGTGAACATAACTTGTCCTAACACAGATTTAATATCATCTTCACAAGCCTATGCAGGGATAGAATAATGCTGACATTCAGAATTAACTTGCCTGTTTAAAAAAAAAAAAAAAAAAATTCTTCCCTTTTACCATTTTAGCATTTCTTGGACTCTTCACAAAGCAAGCTGCCTTGTTCCTGAATTTACCCATAGCAGTTTATAATTAAATAGTCACATTTTGAGAGGGGAAAGATATAAATTTATATTGCAACAAAGAACTGAGAATTAAAACTTTCTTTAAATTTCTAGAGAAGCATTCCAGAAATTTTACTATTTCCTGAAAATGCCATGTTTTGGGTTGCCTGACCTGTTAGCACATATTCAGTACATGTAAAGGGGGAAAAGGATCTTAATTCCTCATAAGAATTAGTCATCTGTGTTTCCCACACTAATGAAAACATTGCTAAGTCACCTCTGATGGTGTTTATTTGGGTGTGTTGTGCTGTGATAAGAGGTGCACTGTCATTCTGATATGACCAAAGATGAAGGGTAAACATTTACAAAACAAAATACATTTGCTTTAATTCACAAGCTCCACATTGGTAGAGTTTGTCATGGAATCTGACTAAACTGCCAGGAACTGGAATACCTAAATTCTCAGGTCTTCCCCAGAAAATGTTCCCAGGGGACCAAAGCAGGTTTCTGTAGAAATTCTGATCTATTACCAAACTGGTGTATCAAAATAGCTTAGCAAATCTCTCAGGTCAAAGCCCTTTTGAAGACCTGAACCTACTCGCCCTTTTGTGTGTCTTCCCTAAGATAGAACTGTAGTTCACTAAGTTAAAGAAATAGAAATACTAGACATGAGTTCTCCAAATAGCTGTAGATACATAGTTAGAGACACTCATTTGAACTCTCCTACACAGGGGAGTGTTCACACTCCCGCTATAAAAAACAGTTTTCAACCATAATCACTGAAATTAAGGGGCTGTGCATGAAGTATGTGCAGAAACTGAAGAAAGCATTAAGTCCTAGAGTGAGATGTGCTAACAAAAAACTTCAGGAATTAAAGAAAAACAGTATGTAGTGGGAATGAAATCTTCACCTTAATTAAAAGCCTCACTATGGTGTGCCAAAACTTGTTCGATCTTGGTAACAGGAGTAAAAAAAATTTCTCGAAATATAAAAGGTAGCTATATCTAGAACTACAACAGACATCAGGTGAAATGAGTGATCATTTAACTCAAAACTGTTCAGAAAAAAATCTGAATAATTGTACTGTATTTCTTCACTTTTAGTCAAAAAAGTGGAATTTAAACTGTTACTAAATATATGTACTTTACTAAGGAAATAGCATGAGTTTATGAGGATGTCAATGTTAAAAATGCAGGAGGCTGTGCAACAGAAATTGAGTTGAGTTTCTAAATTTAGCAAACTATTTAAAGTCTTATCAAGTAATCATGTCTTCTTAATTCATTTCATAAATTCCTGTCACAAAATGGTGTTTGTTCCCAAATGATCTTGTCAGTACAGAGTAAAATTTACTAACAGTACTAAAATGATGAACATTTTGAATACTGATCATTGCTTAACACTGAACTGCTTTCTGTAATGATTATGATTTAACAAGACTCACGAAATCTTGTTAAAGGTCTCAGTGGTCTTCAAAGGCAAAAGGCTTAGAAAGTCACTGGAAACACTTTAATTATACATGGACATCTTCATTCCACTTAGACTTGAGGATAATATCTTCAGAAACTAAACAGAGCCTTAGTATCATATTGAGTTTAATATTAAAAACTCTTTGCTTTAAAAGCCCTATTCTAAAATTAACTTTCATACTAATCAAATAGTACACCTTTATGCAACTTATAAGCTTTTTCTTTTGAATTATATTCAGTAGTCATCATACAATTAAAACAATAATTCAAAATCCTTGCACTTTTATACAGTAGAGGCATTATAAATTCACAGAGTCACAGACTGAAAGAGATGGGAATGCAGATCTGAAGGTCATCTTTTCTAACCCTTGTGCTCAAGCAGGGCACCTCGAACAGGCTGCCCAGGAGCACATCTGGATGGCTTTTGAAAACTGTAATGACCTCTCTGGGGAAAACCATTCCAGTGTTTGACCATCCTCAGAGTTAAAAGGCTGTTTCCTGATGTTCAGGTGGAGCATCCTGTGCTTCATTTTGTGCCCATTGGCTCTCATCCTGTCACTGGGCACTACTGGAAAGAGCCTGGCTCGTTTTTGTAGCATCTTTTCAGGCATTTATATACAATGAAGAGATCCTCCTGAGCCTTTCCTTCTTTGTGAAGAAGCCTCAGCTCTCTTAACTTTTCCTCATACTCTATTGGTACCTAACCATCTCCATGGCCCTGTTCTGGACTCTCTGGAGTATGTCCATGTCTCTCCTGTAGTGGGGTGCCTGGAACTGGAACCAGTGATGCAGGTGTGACCTCCCCAGTGCTGAGGAAGGAAAAGGATCACCTCCCTCAACCTATTGGCAACACTTCTAATACAGCTTCCTAATACAATACCTTTAGACTTCTCTGACAGGGGCACATTGCTGGGTCCTGTTCAGTTTTTATGTTATTTTTGAGCATCTGCCTAAAATATTTAAAACTTAATTACAGAAGAAAATATGAATCGATTAATAAATTATTTTGACGTAGTGTCCAAGTTGAATAAACATTAGAATTGTGATCAAATGACCTATAGAAGGAAGATTTTAACGCAGAGATATAATCTGTAAAGAAGTTTGAAGGAAGTGTGATTTCCTACTCCTTCCTTACATGAGGTTTTTTAATCAGGGTGTGTGAGAAAAGTTTTAAGCTATTGTGCTTACCTTTTAATTT
This sequence comes from Platysteira castanea, assembly GCA_013397175.1. Taxonomy (NCBI): domain Eukaryota; kingdom Metazoa; phylum Chordata; class Aves; order Passeriformes; genus Platysteira; species Platysteira castanea. The sequence continues at coordinate 361,266 of VYXC01007729.1, forward strand.
TCAAACCTTCTAATCTGACATGATGTTATTCTTTTACCATTTACTTTATAGCAGTGACATTCTTTTGTTTTCCATAGTGGCTTTCTGATAATTTAGAAATTCCTTTCAATAAATTATGAAAAAAAGATTGACCCTAAATAAACAACTCTCTAATCTACTACTCTACTTCACAAAAATTTTTAATACATTTAGTGGCATCTTTCTGCTTGAATATAAGCAATGTTTTTTTTTGTTTCTTTCTTACTTTTACTGAGTATGCAGATTTATTAATTATTACTATCTGTCTTTCTCAAACTTTTATTTCATCTAACTTGTATTTGAATAAGGTAAATGTATGTAGTAGTTTGAAAACAAACCAGTGGGAGATTGCAAGTCAGAATTACAATTTTATAGGAAAATTTAAATAAATGCAACAGTACAAGAACACTGACAGAGTCAGGATACAATCTGACACCCTGCTAATCAGGGTGGTGATAGGAGCCCAGATGAAGTGATCCTGTTGCAGCCGTGATCCTGTAGAAACAGCCTGGTCTTCACCTGAAGGTCCAGTGGTCACTCCTGTCATCTGGGAACCCAGTAGGTAAGGGCTGTTTGTGTTGTTCCAAACCCCAGACTATATCCAGGTGGGAATGCTTGGTTCCTGCCCCTGGGCGGAGCACCTCACAATGGGCTGATGTAATTCTCTGAGTCATGCGGTGGGTCCTTGATAGCCCATTAACAGAGATAGCTCCTGAGGGAGTTATCAGGGGTGAGTCATGGTAGGAGATAACGAGCACAGCCCCACCTGCTTTAACAGCTTGTGAAGATGATAACAGAATACATGCTTTTGGTTAGATCTTACATTATAACCTAGGACACCTATTTAGAGTATTTTTCAAGTATTGTTCTTCGTATAGAGAAAACAAATTAAGATAAATTCTCTTGAAGAGATTCCTCCCTTTTGTAGACAAGCCCAAGTTACTCAGAACTAGAAATTGGGATCAAAAAGAAAAAGAGAACTGGAGAAAAATAGAATTTAAATTAAAAAAAGGAATTACAAAAAAAAAGGTCAGATTTTCCAATATTTCATTGAGCATTTTAACTTTGAACACTAAACAAGAACATGGGAGTTTATTTACAGAATAATCTGTAGGGGAATACCAAGTGAAAAAGTAATGTTGCCAAATATGTTATTTTTTCTTTCCTTAAAAGGCCTTTGGGGATTAAAAAATCTTTTTTAATGTCACTGATATGTTGTCCACAATGAAAACACTGCAGTCATTTTTAAATCTCCTTTTAATATGTGTATCATTGCCTGTGATAGGAAGTAAAAAACCTTTTGTAAGAGCAAAACCTGTTGGCCATACTTGTGTTACGCTTTCATTTTTAAAGGGACTTTTGCCATAGCATTTTGATGTTAAAGACAAGTGAATTGATACAGATAACCCAGCATAATAGGATCTTCCTATTCCCACATTGAACTTTGGGAAAGTATGAAACAGTTGCTACCTGATGTTTGATGCATTGAATGAATGCATCTGAAATTGAGTGTGATGTTTGGCAGTGACTTGTTTGGAAACCACAGGCAGTCACCAGTGCCCTATAGCCTGGTTTATGTGCCTGTCAAAAAGGATTATTATTTAGTTCATCAAAGGCTCAGTAAGGCCTAACAAATACATATAACAAATCCTAGGAGCTCCAGGTGAACATCCTGTGTACAGAAGAGAAAACTGTTACTGTGAAGCAGACTTTGTGAAGTGCAAGAAGGCCTTGTGCCAGAGCATGGTAGTTGCACCAGGAGCAGACAAACCAGCCTGGAAGCCAAAGTCAACTGTCACTTGGTATTTTTTATATCTGGACTTCATTGTCAGATACCTGATTCCCTGCTTTACCAGGATTACAGCTCTCTACCTTGCCTCGTTAATATCAGACCTCCTCTGTCCTTCAGGTGTCTTCCCCACACTAAATGACAACAGATAGGAGCTGATGACATTCTCCCTCTGGGTTAAAACCCTTATCGTATTGCATTAGGCAGAAAATAATCTCTCAAGAATTAAAAAAATCTGATTTACATGAAAGAATTTCAGTGATATTTTGTCTAAATCTGTTGTTCCCAGATCAAGCTGTTCCTATTCTACTCCTTCTCTCATTGCATAGAATAAAGCTTACTTCCCAAGGACCTATTGTGGCTTCCGCCCTTTGTGAGAGATTTAAGCTTGTGCTCCATTCACAATAAAAAGGGCTGTGTAGAAGCAGAAAGTGCCATCTTAGAAGAAGGATGAGCTATTTCTGCAGTCAGTGAGGGACATTAGAGGATTTCTGTGTAGGGATCTTGACATAAATTTCTTCTTTACTTCTTCACCTGGAGACATGCTCATTTCCAGTGAGTTAGCATTTCATTGTTGTGCAGTTGTTTAATATAGCTTTCCTTTGACAAATGGTACCTTTTCAACTAAATAAAACAAGTTAATACTGAACTCTGTAACTCATTAGCTAATATCCATGCAAAATCTACAAACCTGTGTGTAGAAATAAAGCTAAAGTAATAGAAAATAAGCAAGTTAAGAAAGTGAAGCTGAAATTCAGAGCAGGAGTTGTTTCGAAGGTGTCAATTTATCATTACTGATATGCTATATGTGTGTTTATTTAAATCGCTTCTGCTCTGGTATTCGTTTGACATGAGAGTCAAATCATTGGGAAAACAAAGGTCAAATTCTCTCTTCAGAAAGGCATGTTCAGTTCTCGCTTGTTTAATGAGAGCTGAACTTTCAGGGCAGTGTTGCTTCCCAAGTGTTGTCAATGCAGCTGAAATTGTGAAGTAATTGAGTCTCAGCGAAGGCTTTGTTCTTCCAAAAATTTCACGTAACATTCCACTGGGGTGATTCAGAAGCTAAATCAAGCTTAAGTAAGATATATATTTTATATATAAAACAATAACAAAACATATATTTTCATAAAAATACATATTTTAAAGCAGCCAGGCTTACTCTCATCTTTTCAGTTCTTTATTTTGAATAGTGAGCCACAAGGACATGTTCAATATTCTTAAACTGTGTGACTTTATTGGATTTTGTAAGCATAAGGAAGGGGTCAGCCCTCAAACTAGGAAAAAAATCATGATAGGCTGGGCTTTAAAAAAACAGGATAATAGGATATTACATTTTTCATCATTACACCTCTTTTTATTTTGAACTGTTGAACTTCAGAGTGAAAATGTCTCTGGCAGAACAGGTAGAATTATATTTGAGTGGGAGAAAATACTTTTACGATCTTTGGAAAACTCTTTTGTTTACCATGGATAGTAGTGTCCAAAGCATCCTTTGATATACATGTAATGCTGGTGGATTTTCTGCTGTATGAACTGTATGATGGGAAGAAACCTTTAAATATGAAGTTAGGAGACACTCAGTGGGACCACATCAGTCTTGTACATTTATTCTGTGCAGAGACACCGCCACCAAGTGCACTCCAGTGCTGAACAGCTCCCGTGTGACAGCCTGTCAGCAGGACTTTGTATTCTCCATCCCAAGGCAGCAAGCAGGAGGCTTGGGTCTCCTTCAGTCTTCTGGTTCTGCCAGAGTTGTCAGGAGGCAAGAAGAGATTGTTTCTTCTACAGTCTGAGCAACCTACTGCTGGCAGCAGATGCTTAAGAGAGGAAACTGCTTTTTGGCATGAAGAGACAGAAGCATGAGGAAGGGGGAGATAAGAATGTGTTGAGATGGACAGAATCTAGGCTTGGGCATTGTGGCTGGTATGTTGGGAAGCAATGTATAGCTAGCAAGGGCTGTAGGGGTAAAAGATGAGAGGAGAAAAGGGAAAAAAAACCTGGAACAACCCTTTATCTCCTCAGAAATAACTGTAAAACACAGATGTCACCAAATCGGCTATGGTCGTAAAAAAACGAGTGGCACAGATTCTCCGGTTTAAGTGAGCATGAGAAACATTCCTTGAAGGAAAAAAGAATGTAGTAGTCTTAGAGCTGTTTTACTGTAGGCCTTGCTATGATTTCAGATGAATTTACTAGTCTAATGCATTCTTCTAAGGAGAGATTGAGACTCTAAAATTGATAAAACCTTTTTTTCCCCCCTTTTTCATTTTTTTTTAGAGGACAACCATTTCCCTAATCCCTTTATAATTACAATGTAGATGTATGTCAAAGGCTGACAATTTCACCATGAAGAGCATCTGCTTTAAGTCCACTCATATTACTCATTGGAGGATGCTTGAAAAACAATTCCCTAATCCTTAAGGGCTCTTTTCAAATCAAAACATCAATTCTTGGGCATTTGTAACTGTGCAGATCATTATAAGATGAAGATCTTATTTACTAGTACATCTTCATGAACTTTTGTACCAGGCAGACAACCATAATTTTGCCTACTTCAGTGTTGTGAACATGGAAAGAGCTTCCAATCTGAAGGATCGTTTCAGGCATTTATACATTTGCTCAGATAAGGAAAAAATATTTTAATCTGCAAATTGCTCTGGAAATGCTGAATAAAAGGAGAAAAAAAGGGCAAGCATTGGTTGAGCAAATAAAAACATGCTGAGCCACTCTTTTTGGATAATTTATTTTTCATTTGATCTTTCAGTATATTTTTTGTGTAACAGGTAGGCTAAAACTAGTAATAACTATAAACAGGACATAATTTTTATTGAACCTGACATTTGTATTTTTCACAATTTCAGAACTCTAGCTAGGTGTAACTTGCAATAATAAAGTAAGGATATAGCTTTTTAAAAGGTTACAACATTCCAAATTTAACCTCATCTTCAAATCCATTCCAACTAAAAAAGGAATTATTTCTGGATTTTAAGGTTCAAACATATTCCCCCCTTACCCTTATTCATGGTAGTTGTTCTCGGTCTGACTAAAACAATCTAGATAAAGGCAGAATTGAATTAGAATTTAAGGAGTTTTTAAAGTAATGAAATGAAAAGTTAATAATTGAGATTTTTTAACTGCAATTCCATTGTGAATCAAAAAATAAAAATAATTAATGTTTTATTTTTCTTTAGTTTTACTATTAGTCCCAGACTCACAGGAGTCTCAACATATCTCTTGTGTTCATTCACAGCAAGGGTGAGAAAGGGTGCCAACCAAACTCTTGGAAGAAAAGACAAGATTGCAATAAAACATTAAATGAGAAAGAGAAATAAAGTAATAAGAAGACATGGTGTCCAACAAACACTTATGAATCATTCACCACCAACACTATGTATTTCTTTTAGGTTTGATGGCTTCTAATTCTCAAAGAAATATGTCCTTCAAAATTTCCTATTTCATTCTCCACAAGGAATAAGAAGTGTGGTGCCAACCAATAGCTTAATCACTTTAGTTCCTGAAAAACAGTCAGGCATTTAAGGAGTTTTTTCTCCCATAAAATATGGTTGTATTACCTTCATCAGGTGTCATCATCACCTAAATATTAACGGTTAATTAGTTCAAGTCACTCCTCACTTCTACACATATAGACGACATGGCATTTTGTCCTGGTTTGACACTGGCCCACTGCCAGGCACCCACGAGAGTCACTCACTCACCCTCCCCTGCCACAGCTGGGCAAAAGGAGGGAAAAGAGGAAAGGGTTAATGGAGGCTTCATGAGTGAGATAAGGAGAGCAGGAGAAATATTTCAAGGGCAAAACAGGCTCAACCTTAGTTGCTAAGTAAAATTTGTTACTAACAGAATTGGAGGAGGATAATGAGAAGTAAAATAAGTCCTTAAAACACCTTCCGCTCCACCCCCAGGCCCTCCCTCCTTCCCACCGACAGCACAGGGAGACAGGGCAGGGGGTTTGGTCAGTTCATCACCAAGATTTCCTTCCTCTGCTCCAGGAGAAGAGTCCTTCCCCGTGAGGCCGTGGGGTCCCTCCCACGAGAGACAGTTCTCCGTGAACTTCCCAGCGTGGGTCCACTCCCACGAGCAGCAGCCAAACCGCACCTGCTGCAGC
>VYXC01007729.1:367228-417205 GCA_013397175.1 Platysteira castanea
GGTGGGAAGCTCCCAGCAGCTTCTCACAGGAGCTGTCTTTGTGGCCCCCCTGCTACCCAAAACCAGGCCGTGCCAAACCAATACACATTTATAGAGGATTGTAAAAGTAGGAAGGCAGAGCAAGCCCTTTTGGAGAATTTCATAAGTTCAATGAATGTTCTCAAATGTTTGATTAAAAAAATGTCATTAGTAAGGATAGAGAGAGTAATTTGTTAAAAAATGCATGTCCCTTTTTCTTTCCCTTGGCATTTGTAACATACAAAGTAATTGAAACCACAGTCAGGGCAGTTAGGATAGCTCTGTAAACAGCAGTGGTTCAGCAGGTGGTAACAATAGTAATTTGGAATGGAACAGAACTGACCTCTTCACTTCTTCTTTTTTAACACAGGATTTTATTTTAATTTGTTTCAGAAAGCTTCAAAGAGAGTATTAAAAAGCCTTTATATACTTTGTGAAATGTAAAATTAATTCTCTTATCACCCAGATGCAGCCTTGATAGGAGAGTAATGAATGCTTTAGAAATACAAAGAGATTAGATTTTCTTTATGTTTCTAATCAGAGACACTTAGTTTAGGTAGCTCAGATCCACAGTTTTGGATTTGTAAAAAACGAACAGCTTATGTATTCAGAAAGATCTTATACAAACAAAACCCAAATGAGGTTTTCTTTCGACTCAGAAGTGTAGGAGGACCCAATATCGAACATTATATATCTCAACAAACACAAGCAGCCCATTTAACTCATTTTACAGCACACAGAGCTGCACTTAGGTGCATGAAGCACTTTTCGAGACATAACAGAAATATATCACCAGAAGGTAGGAGTACAGATTTTCTTCAATTCTGTAAAAAATAAAGGCTTAGCAGGTGTTTGTGACAAATTTATTTCCCACCAGAAATCTAGTCCTATTTTGGAAAGTTAAATCTCTAATTTTTAGTCTGAATCATAGTCTTGGTTTATTTGACATCTTTATAGCACAAATCATGCTGAATACCTCTCAAAAAATCAGTGTCATTCAGCAAGTCAAGAAATATGTCATTACTAACATATTAGAGATTTGAAGACCAAGCACAAGGAGGTCAAGAGATCTTCTGTTCACAAGGACTAAAAACATTATGACCACTTGAAAGACTGCTCAAAATTTTGTAATCTTTGCCTGCTTTGCTCTAAACCTAGACATCAAGTTTTGCTGTAAGTCTGCACCCGTGAAGCATTTATACTTTAACTCCACTTGTACTACAAATATAGACTGGTAAGAGCTGATTTAATAGTTGGAGGCAGTGGTCTTACCAATAATTTCATATAGGGTTTTTTTCTTAAATGTTTCTTAGGCTTTTTTTAAAAATTTTCTTTCTGGTCACTGCCATTAATGTACTACCAAAGTATTTTTCTCCTGTTCTGCTAATTTCTTTTGTTTTTTTAGGACCACTTTCTCTTCTGATATTATTTGTATTTACAGTGATTTTTTCCTCTCTTTTCCCAGAGGACAACAATGTTTATCACAGATGCAAGTAATAAATCTATGTATGAGCATATAATTATCTGATTTTGACATTTCTGCTTCTGGATGTTTGTGATCCAATTGTTCTGAATCAAGATATACATCCTAAATGAATTGAGCATAAAGTGAACAACAGTCTGCACTTCTTCCCAGTTTTGATATTTCTACTTACATTGTTAATTTGCAGCTGCAATTGTAAGCTTTTGCTGTAGTGTAATTTTGTCATTGTAATTGCTTCTTCAGAAATCAATGTTGCTGCCATGATAAATAGTAAAACCCTAACAAATGTAATAAAAGTCCAGGACGTTTCCTCAGGTTAGAGGTTTCTCAGGTGAATATACCCCTCTCCCTGTGTTTGCCTCGACAAATGTCATGAGTGATGGAATAAGTGAATTTCAATAAGATTTAGCTTTAGAAATGTGAGGGAGAGGAGAATATTACCAAATGTTTTACAACAACATATGTTCGTTACTAATGGTGTTACTTGAAATCATAAATAATGAAAGAAATTGATATCATGAGTGCAGTTTGTCTAGCATGTCTCAATTATAAAAGCACAGGGTATATATCAAGTTTATGGTATTGTGTGAATCTTTATTACACGCTACAAAAGGTTTACACTTTTGTAACAATATGCAAATAGACCATTTAATTTACTTACAAACCTATCAAAATAAAATCCCCATAGAGTATGTAGACAGCAGTAAACAAAATCCTTTCAGGAGTTTGCTGCTGACCTTTTTATAACTGCTAAGCTTCCAGGTACTGTAGGGGATACAAAACTTGCTGCAGTAGCTTCTCTACAGCAGCAGACAATGACAGATGATGTTCTGGAGTACTGTGTACTTTCTTATTGTATGGGTTAATTCATGATGGACATATTCCACATGTGAACATATTTTCTGAACTGGCAAGTGGGATAGGTGTTGTTCTAAAAAAGCACCAGAAGCTGAAGGTGCAGATTGCTCTCCAAATCTCCCACTATAGTGACAGAGGTTCAACTGAAGCTGAATTTCATAGATACTTCCCTGTTTGTTTGGTGAATCTACTCATGAAAATAACTTTTTGTCCTCACAGGGAGATTTGGGCATCTAAATACCTACTCTGTGAGATATGCCAGAAAGTATAATTTGCCTTCCTTCTTCTGACAGGGGATTGAAATGCCAAACAAGAGCTGCACTCAAGAAAAGCTAAGGCACTTCATATCAGAAAAAGAAGTAGTGTTTTACTGGAAAAAAAAAAAAATCAGGACAGCATTAGAAAGACTGATAATAATTTGCAATGCATTTGTATTTTATCCAGTGACTGTTAATAATTTTAACTTTCAGAGAGCATCCTAACCCAAAGGACACAGGCATTATTGTTTCCTCTGCCTATATTTTAGACTGGTTCAATTTAATATTTGCACTGATTTTAAGGGATGCTGTTAAGAAGACAGGCTGCAGATACCCACTACTCAATACTGCTTGTGGCCTGGTTGTAGGGAAGTCAAGTAAAGTGGGAAGAGAGCACGGGTATAAATTTAAAATAGGGGCATCTTGGATCCTGAGAGAGTAGTTAATCTGGGTCACTCATTTCTGGACAGAGCACTGTTTCCTCTAGGCAAGCTGTTGTGAAATAGAAATTGAAATGCTGCAGGCCAGGATAGTGTTTTGTGTTGTGAGTCTTGTGAAGAGAGTGACAACTTTGAGAACCTCTGAGTCAGATGCTTAAACCCCAAAGAGAAATGGGATTTGAAACAGTTTCCTTGTGTCAGCTACAAATTTTCTTGGTCTGTTTAGTGTATTGGACAGCACTGCATGTTTTTTTATTTCTTTCTGGGACATCCCAAAACTACCTGTGTCTCACTTGTGTTACTATCATTCTCTCTCTAATCCAATTCTAGTCAAGAATGACTTAACTGGACCAAGTCTCCACTACAATCATCATTATTACCATGAAGCAAAACTGAACATCACCCATGTCAGGTGTGCGAGTTTGTTACTCCAAGATGACAATTACTCTATCCTTCCTCCAGCTAAAAAACTAGAGATGTGTAGTACTATCGGCCTAATGCTTCAAGTCAAATACAGGTCTAAATGGTGAAGTGATTCCAGAGTTGGTAAATAGAGCACTTCGAGATGGAAGTGCTACAGAAATGGAAAGGATTATACCTACTGCCATTGAACAAGTAGATTCTGTTCCATTTATTAATGCATTTATGTTTATAATTTTTAACGCAGCCTCCCTTGATTATCTTAATCACATGATAGAAATGTTTGCGGAAATAGATGGCAGACTGAAAAATGCTACTTTATGTATTAATTAACATTCATGCAGTCTAAACCCAGACTTTCAAAGAATATGTAATTATAAAAAGCTATTTGTTAATGGATAACTTTGCTTTCTCCTCCAAATATATTCAGGAACTATTATACGTTTTTTATTTACAATCAATTGGTAATACATAATTCATGCAACAGCATTTATTTTACCAGTGTTGATAGCACATTGTTTCTCCATAGCTACACATAGCTCCATTTTGCATATCAGGTTCTATGTCTTAAGTCATTCATGGCCTTTTTTACTATTGTATGTGAGCCTGTGCTTGTGAATGCATATGTATACATATGACAACAGGAAGAGTTTTTTAAGGTTTTTTTTTTAATTTGCTGTAAAAAATAAGTTTTGGTCTCTATGTGATACAGATGTTTTCTTTAAATGCTGTTAAAGCAGACTTGTAAGCAACTCTGGAACAAAGGTTTATTGTGGGATAAGAATGGCAATAATGTTTTACATTTAGATGCGATTTGTCAAAGCAAAACACAAGTTACCTACATATAAGATTAGTGATGAATTGCAGCTCCCTCTGAGCTGTGTGCTCAAGGAAGATGGTTGGCAAGCAGTAGAGACCTATGTTAAAAACATCAAATATTTAAATAGGTTTGTGGGTTTTTAAAATTACTTCTGTTGTATAAACTTGGTGTATCTTTTTTCTTTTCAGTATTACTCCGATACATAGATGCTGGACTAAAACTTCTCTGTTTTCTACCATTAAAAAAACTTAATTCTTCTTCCAATTGCAACGATTTAAAATCTAAAGGCCTTCCCACTGAAAAAGTCTTTTCCTTTACAAAACTTTACAGACTAAATAGGATTAATACATAATGAGAAAGCAAATACCATAAAGCGAAGATTGTGCTGTAACTTGGAAAATTTGAGGAGAAGAGATAGCAGTCTGGGAATGCTAGAATTTTGAGTTGCTTTGATGAACAGGAGAAAACCAACCAACCAACTAACCAACCAACCAACCAACCAACCAACCCTCTCCCCCCAAAAATATGTGCTCTCAAAATAAGTTCAGATTGAGATTTGAGGTACCAACTAACAGATCCAATAAAATCGTGAGATAATATCACAGTATCACAGAATCAACTAGGTTGGAAAAGACCTCTGAGGTCATCAAGCCCAGCCTATGACTGAACACCACCAAATCAACTAAAGCACGGCACTGAGTGCCATGTCCAGTCTTTCCTTAAACACCTCCAGTGACACCACCAGCTCCCTGGGCAGCCCATTCCAATATGCAATCTGTCTGTGAAAAAAATCCTCCTAATGTGCAACCTAAACATCCCCTGCCAAGCATAAGACCATGCTCTCTTGCCCTATTGATAGTTACCTGAGAGAAGAGCGTGATGAGGTCCTCCCTGAGGGGAGTCTTCAGACTAAATCACCCAAGCCCCCTCAGATGCTCCTCCCAGGACTTGTGCTCCAGACCCTTCACCAGCTTTACTGTCCTTCCCTTGACACTCTCCAGCACCTCAATGTCTTCCTGAATTGAGGGGTCCAGAACTGGACACAGTACTTGAGGTGCATATGGGCCTGTCTGTATGCATTTGAGAGACCTGCTAGCTGGGCTAAGACCACATGAATTAGATATTTAATTCTTTTGAAGGATATGGGTAAGAGAAGGAAACATCACAAGTAAACAATGGGGTTTGATAAAGTTGCCCACTCCAAACAGCAATAAACATCTTTCCTTCCAGAACATTCAGGTCATTGTCTAAACTTAGAGAGTGGCAAGGTCACATGGAATGCAGAAGCAATAAAGGAATTGGTCATGTTTAACGGGATGTAGCTAAAATTTGGGTTCTTAAGCCTGGATTCAAATTATTCTTCATTCCAATTCAGTCTTAACCTAGCAGCTACTAACTTCCTCAAGTGTCTTCAGATTTATGTCTCCAAATGTAAGCATTTTTTCTCTGTGTTACTTGTCTAGTCTTACTCCAGAGCCAGTTGAAATAAATAGAAACTTCCAGGTCACAGTTTTCTGTTGTAAGCCTGGTGTTTAAAATAAATCAGATGATTCACACTCCAGACAGGTCCATTTCTCTTCATTGATTATAAAAGGAGCCTAAAAGTCTAATGTTAGGGAAAACAGAGTCTATGCCTCAGGTTCTTGGAGCAAAAGGTGGTGCCATGCAGGCACCACTCAGCAGGCTCTGGGATAGCTCCTATGTCTACCAAAGCAGATTCTAACTCTTCTGGAAACCAAGGAATCATATTATTGTATTCTCCTGACTACACTCTTTTACTTGCTGCTTTTCACGCATTTGGAGCTAATGTTTGGCATTGGCTTGGTCCCTGCCTGTAACTGCACTGCTGTTAGAGAAATAACCTCCAGTTTTACCTTGCAGGTTCTTCAGCTGTTGGAAGCTATGCTGCCATTCACCCTGGACTGATTTTGGCTTCTGGTTTGCAGGTTCATATCTAGACCATCAGTGTAGGCTTTCAGGCTTTCACAAGAACCTTAGGCACCAAAGTACTTTTCATGCCAAGTAAGCTATCAGGGTGTCAGAAATCACCTGCACAGCAAACTCAGGCCACAGAGACACACTGAAGTTGTAAGGTAAATGTCAGAAAGACCATTTTCCAAAGGAAACAGAGCTGGAAGCTGCTGGCATAAATGCCTTTCAGGGCTCTGTAGAACACATGCCCAGAAACCATTGCAAAATAAGCACAGCAGCCCAACTGTCTCAGGACAGGATGACGAACAACTGCAGGGTTAGAATGGAAAATCTGCAGATGGAAAAGGTGAGGGAAAAGAAAAATGGATCTGTATTTATATACAGACATGCCAGATTCCCTTCTCCACTGCTGGCCACAAAACACCCCTAAAGAATTTATAACAGTCCAGCACAGACAAGCATGTCCTGCACCTCTCTTATGTGATGGTGCTACATCTGCTCCTGGAATTGATCAAATATTTCTGAATTACGAAACCTTGCAAGCAAAGATATCTAGAGGCTGTGTCCCAGCTGTTATTTGCCTCCAACTCCATAACTCTCTTCAGAACCTATAAAGACATTACTTAGTTTTAGAAGTGATGAAAATCTATAAAATAGAACTATTTAAAACAAAATGTTTAGATCTTATGAGTCAATATTTTCCTCTTGATGGAAGGTGAGGGACTTATTCTTCACGCACAGTAACTCTTTCACTTTCACATTCATGTTTGTGGAAGAAATAAACTCTGAATTGTATTTTCCATTTTTTGAGATGCCTTTTATTTCCTTCTGTACTTTGGGTGATGAAATTTGGACTATGGCAGACTGTTATCTGAAACTTCATTGCTAGGAATTTTCAAACTAGGGCCAAAAGACAAAACAATATCTATTTTTAAATACACTGATTTTAAAGCCTTCTTCGTAGGTATAACTGGTTTCTCTTAGTACAAAACTTCAAGGCAGACTTTACTGTGATTTTCTTTTTCCTGAAGGAAAATACTTTTACCCTAATTTATCAAACTGTCTATTCAAAGGCTAATACAAAAAATATTTCCATATTAAACATTAGATTCTAATAATAGTGGTGCATACCTGAGTAATATAGAAGGATTTAGGTTTGCTTATCCAAAGTTAGATGGCAATTGAACAGCATGCATTAACATGTAACATGACTTTAACAACATGCTCTGACTTGGCAAAAAGAATAGACATAGTGCTACGATGTATCAGGATAAATGTTAAAAAAGTCTCATTGCAAACAAGAATACATCAGTTGACCAGGTAACTGCAAAGGTACAGAGTGAGATGAAATACAGACTCCAGGATGTTAATAGATACATTTTGATATAAAGGATTAGATCAGTTTCCCCTGGAAAATCCAGGGGCGAATACAGCCATCTTTCTTTAATACCTATGAAATAAGAACTGAAAAAGCCACAGTAGTTCCTGCAAAATTTTGTTTTTTATTTTTTTTAATCACATTTGGGTTTGATAAGTTAATATTTGCCTGCTTTTTCTAATAGATTTTGTGGTCTAATAATAAAATCTATGACGTCTTACAAATCTTGCCGATGTTGAAAAAAATCATTATAAGATGGAGCAACAACTCTTTTTTCAGAACAAACAGTTAAGTCTCTCTCTGGTTGTCTGAATTTTTTGGATTTTATAATCACTGCTTCTTTGCTTTCTTTTTGAAGGTACATTTTCATTTCCAAGAAGTCCTCTCCTCTAATTATTTTTGAGAATTTATACACATTTAGTTGTTACACTTTTAGTCTACAGAATAATTTTGTAACTCCTGCACTTCCACTTTTGACTACCTGATAAAAAACACTGACAGGAAAATCCTTCTGAACAGGTTAGCTCTGATTAATTCACCATCTCCTTGCTTTTCTGTATGAGAATTTCAGATGCTTTTTGGCCATAGCACCATTTCACTTTGAGCTGATTTTTCATTACTGCCTGCATAGTCTTTTGGCACCAGGGCTTTCCAAACCACCTTTATGTAGCACTAGAGAATGGGGCAGTGGCATGAATCCCTTGTTAGAGATGCAAAGCTTCGCCATTCTAATAGCCCCAGGCTGCTCAGTGATATGCCTCTCTAGTTATTTGCAATTCTTCTTGCCTCTTTTGTACCAATTTCTTTTTTCAGCAGCAATTTCATATTTATTCCCAGATCCTGGATTAAAAAAAAAAAATATTGAATAGTGTCAGATTGAATATCAGCTCCTCTGAAAACATTCTCATTCAGTGATGAGTCTTCAGTGACAGCTACTTTTGTAGATCCATCAATTTCTATTCTGTTTGCATGTACTTTATTTTGATTGAGTCTAAAGGTAATTTAAAAAAATCTGAATGTCAGATGGTTAAAGTAAGAAGTTTTACAGAAATCTAAACATATTAAGTCTGCAGCGATGTCTTTATCTGCTAAATATGTAAACCCATAAAAAAATAAATTAGGTTTGTCTGACAAGCTTTGTTTTCATAAAGTTATTTTGGCTTGTATTATATTGTCTCATTCTTTATTAACTGGTTATTATATTACCTCCTCTATTATTTCATCCAGATGGGTATTAGACTAAGCAGCCTGTTAATACCCTAGTTATCCTTCCTGCTCTTTCTGCAGTCTGTCTCATCCATAGCATTGTTTTTTTTATTCTGGAATATTCCAAATAATTGAAGAATATTAAAAATTAACATGATTCAGATATTTTAAAGTTAGGTCTCATGTTTCTGCTTAGCAGCTGTTAAAACCTCTTCAATTTCTAGTAGGCTGGAATATAGTTCATCATCCTCTTAAGTTTAAATAAAACATATTGGGTTTTTTCCATGTGGTGCAGATTGTATTTATCGAATGCATCTGCCAGCTCTGCATCAATTTTTAACAAATTTACCATTTCCATTCAGTACACCTACAACAATGTAGGATTATTATTTATCCATTCTTCTTTAAAGAACTTTTATTTGTGATTAATTATCAGCAATGTGTTTAGTGTTTTGAATTTTTTAATCAGCTTTCTACACTTCACGGCTTTTAAAGTTTTTTTGCCTTCTACTTCCCAGTTACTCCTTTTTGTACATTGCATTTTAAAATTTCTTATGAATTCCTTAGCATCATCAAATTAAGTTACACTGTACCAGAAAATGGCCCTTTTTGTCACTGTGCTTTTGTATTTCTGGCTATATTCAGTGAGGCTCCGCAGGGACTTCTGCTTGGGAAGTATCATTTAGCAAATGGCAGAGAACAGGATGAAGATGTGTCAAGACTGACTCTGTGGAAAACATGATATCACTCAGATTTTCTAACCCATCAGCTAATTAAAATAAGTATCTTTTGTCAGTCTAAGCTGATCATGTCATAACCTTTCTTATTTAAAAGACAATGTGCAAAAACTAGAAAAAGTCATTCTTGATAGAATACGGTGAGTACTTAGTTCAAACTTGGTTTTGTAATATATATTTCCCTATGATCTGGAATCTGAGAACCTTTGATACTTCAAATGCTTATGATAAAATGATTACCATGTTGAATATTATTATTATTATTATTATTATTATTGTTGTTGTTGTTGTTGTTACTATTATTAATATTATTATTACTACTACTATTATTATTAATGTTATTATTTAAGTCTTTATGTTTCAATAGTTGTAGAATCATTACCAAAGAAAGATCCACACTTTCAACAGATTATGTGTGAATATTACGGCAGAGAACCTGGAAAAGCTGATATTGAATTGATCTTCCTTATCTCTGAACAGTTCAAATTCTGTACACACTGGGGTAAGTTCAAGAAAGAGTTAAACTAAATATAAGATGAAACACCAGATGGATTCAAACTTTAAAATTCAATTGCAGTTTTGCAGTGAAACAAATGTAAAAAACTCCCCAAGCACAGATCATTAAAACCTCTCAGTAACTGCATTTCAGAGCAGTTCCTATTAAAACCTTTGTTTTCCTTACCTGAAATCTCTGATTCTATTTGAAGAGAAGACATGCTCCAATTAAAACTTTCTTGTCTATTTATTCATGTTTTTTTATATATTGTAAAGGCTATGAAATGGCTTCTGAACTATGACATTTTCAATTTTATATTCCTGGTATAAACCATCAGTGGGAATATCTCATCTGCTCTTTTTATATATTTTGAAGTTTCTCACCTGTGTCTGTTAGTAGTCCATATAAATATAAACAGAATACAAATGCACACACACATGCATACATCATGTATATTCAGTAAAAGTGCTCCAGACATGCTAAGACAATTTCTCAAGCCCTGGCATACAACCTACCAGTCCAGGCAAATTTGACCTTACAGTCCAGCTGCACTCTTCTGGATCTTTCTGGCCTTTTCTCACCAAGACTCCTATTTCACAAAGGAATTCATTTTTTGTAGTTTAGGGACTCATCAAACACAGTGAAAAGTATGGTTTAGATTTAAAATCCCATTGTTTATAATTACAAAAATTTCCATTTACAGAGCCACTTTCATCCAGTTTGATTCCAAAGCACTTTAAAAATTATGTCTAACAGGAATACTTGGATATTTGTGAGCAGAATGGTTCAGCTCTTGATAACCACTTAAACTACATATTAAATTACAGAGATGGAAAATCATTCATCATTTTTGTGAAAATAGATGTTTAACAAATAAGAAGTTGAACTTCAGTGTACAGCAGAACTTGTACACTGACACCTTACAGAAATTTCGGTAAAAAATTCAAGCACCCATGAAGTCACCTGGGATAAAAATGTGTCAGGCTGGACTTCTCTTATCATAAATTTGAATCTTCCCCAGGGAACTTGTGTCATCTATCAAAACAAACCTGATCATCTTTAGGGGTTTATTGTTCATAGTGTAAGAAGTTGTAATACTTTTTGGCTCATAAGCCCTCCTAAAAGGTGCAGGAAAGCCTGTTTTGACAAGAATTTAAGTCTCTACTGGTTGCATGTGCTCCTACTTGTGTCATGTACCACAGAATCGCCACTAATACTCATTTTTACCCAGGCTAAGACCCGTAGACTCTTGTAGAAGGTAGATTCTTATCATTTACATTGCATTACACCAGACTTGTAGGGGATCCAGTCCTCAGCATGTGCTCAGATATGTGCACTACACTAATGGCTAATATATAGAAGCAAATCCATTCATGATTAGCAAACGAAACTGAAAAATCTAACAGCAGAATAAAATAGGTTTTTCCTGGTCAGTCTTACATCATTGGTAGCTGCTAGTAATTATATTAATTTTTCATTAAAAAGGATCTATTCAATATATATTATCAAACAGAAAGCACCACTAGTCTTAGAAAAGTGAGAAATGAGGATGTATAAAACCCTTGCTGCACAATTATAAGAGTTATTAAACACATAGGAAGGTTAGCAGAGTCTTTTCATGGAAAATTTACTCTTGTCAACTTGATGAAATTATCTCAAAATCAAAACCACCCAGGCTTTCTCAAGTTCAAGAAAGCTAGCAGTGAATTACTATGATGGAAAATAAAATAAAAGCAATTAAAAAAAAAAAAGTTTGAAACAGGACACCAGCTACAAAATTATGTTCATGAGGAGCAAGGAAACTATTGCCTGTGGTCTATAAACCAAATGTCCCGACTGAAAGCTGTATGACTGTCACTTGCTAAATAAAATTTATTTAGCGTATGGGCAACTGCAGCAAGTTTCTGCTTTGGATTCAGGAAATCTTACCAAGGTTTAGTACTTGTACCTGTGAGCTTTAATGATGGTTTCAAGAGAGAAACCCTTGGGAGTGGAGATTGAAAGGACATTAATCTATTATTTTTAAACAGCATTTAAGCATTGTGGAACAGTATAAAATTTGCATTTTTAGTTCCATCAGTAACAAAAATTTTAGCTTCATCCTTATGACAAAGAGTCTTGAATTTGTCACTCCTCTAAATTTGTTAAACATGAGAGTTCAGCCTCTTTGTTCCTCATGAACCCCAGGACTCCTACACAGAGACTTGCTTGTATGCATACTCAGAAAGACTGGGGCATATGATCACAGACAAAGGACACAGCAGAAATGAGCTTTTATGAAAGAAATTATGGTACAGACCATTTTACACTGAAAACACACTACGGGTGTCCTGAAGAAGTTCTGAAACGGCAAGGGTAATATAATTGATTTGGTAGGAATGTCTGGTTAATTTTTCACAAGGCGTAGAGTCCTCAAAAATCAATAACCTTCTGCTGCATCTTTATTCTTCTGAATAAACTGTGTCTGTCTAAGAAACTTGATTCTTAAGCTCAGTTAGGTTCATAAAACATTCACAGACATACACAGCAGAAAAGAAACACAAGATTTCCCAAGCAGCACTGAGCATTTAACCCCAAGGCAGGACAAAGTGAATTATTCTTTTGTGATAGAGTATCGTCCTTGCACAGATGTGATTTCTCTTTTTTTCTTTAGTGCTATAATTTTCTTTCTTTTTGTTGGCAATACACAGGCATCTACCCAGAAATTCTTTTAGAACTTCCATTTTCCCTATGAATATTACATTTAGTCTATCACATTTTAAATTCTTAAAGCATTCCAAAGAAAGGTGACTGCTTTTACAAATGATACAAGCAGGGATGCACATGGCATTTCTGCTACAGTAGGCTAGCACATAATTCTTGAAGAAGGGATAACACAGCCAGAAGGATAACAAAATAAAGAAACTGTGAGAGATCAATGTAAAACCAAGGACTTTTACCTAGAGGAGACTGGAGCAAACTCCCTCTTGAATAACACTCTGTGAAACCTAGCTGTGCTATGTTAGCTACTAAGTCAATCTTTCTGCATCTGATCTATTTAGTTCCATTGATTATAGAACATCTAGGGAAATAAATCTCTTGAAATAAGTGTCTGTATTTACCTGTCTGAAACTAAACTGTGTAAATACTTGATAGGTCCATGAAACATTATGGAAGGGATGCAATATACAGTTGGGCTTGTGATTGAGGTGTGGGCCTGGCCACAGAGGCTGTCACACAGGCAATCCACAAATGTGAAACATGTGCTGCCATCAAGTGAGCCACACAAGTCAAATCTTGGAATAGAGGGCAGTGGCTGGGTTTCCAATAAAGTGAGGCCTGGCAAATTGACTACATTGGACCACTCCTGTGAACATGCCAGAGCAAGAGCCCATGAAATGGGAAAATATCTATCTGTGAAAGGATGGGGGGTGTAGTTAATGAAAATGTATGTTTAGTATAGAGATGGTTTAAGGATGTAGTTTAAATTGTATATATGGGTAAGAAGGGATTTCAGTAATGAGAAATAATACAATGGAACAGTTGGAAGAGATATAAATTATGTGGAATCTGAGTATGATGCAAAATGGTATGGAATAAAGGGTAGAGACTGTATTGGGTCTGGCTGAGCTGGAGTTCATTTTCCCATAGAGCTCTCACAGTGCTGTGCTTTGCATTGGTAGCTGCACAGGTGTTGATAAAAGATGTTTTGGCTACAAATGAGCAGTGCTGACACAGCATCAGGGCTGTCCCTCTAACATTCCTACCCCCATCAAGGTGCTGGGATTGGGCAAGATCCTGTGAGGGGACACAACTAGGCCAGCTGACCCAAATTAACCAAGGGGATAGTCCATACCATGTGATGTCACCTCAGATGTAAAAGCTTAGGGAGAGAGGAGGAAGAGGGCATATATTTTATTTTGCAATGCTTGCCATCTGAAGCTGATGCTGTGTGTGCTGAAGCCCTACTTCTTGGGAAGTGTCTGGACATCACTCACCGATGGGAAGCAGAGATTAATTTTTTCCCCTTTGCTCCTGTGCAGGCAAGATTTTTCTTTTCTTTTTTTTTTTTTTTTTTTTTTAAACTTTAGTAAACTGCCTTATCTCAACCTACTAGTTGTTTTCCATCTTATTTTCTTTCCTCTGTCCCTATGAAGAGTGATACAGTGGCTTGGTGGGCCCCTGCTGTCCAGCCAAGGTCAACCCACCACAACAGCACTTACCTCTCCTCCTTAATCTGCCTGTACTTTCCACCTCAGAGTCAGTCAGTTGCAGGCAGTGAGTGAAAATGCTGGCAGATGGGACAACTTCACATAAACTGAACCCATTTTCTATAATAATTTAAACCTCTTCCCCTCTCAAAACTTTGTATTTTAAATGTTTTGCAGACATTCACATATATTTGTCTACTTTTGTTATAGAAAGACTATTTAGAATGTCTGTAACCAATTTGTTGTGACCATAAGGACGGAAGGAGAATTAGTTAATTAGAACTAAAATAGCAACTACTCCTCCAGATACTGTACAATTAAGTACATGACTGGGACCCAAACCTGGGGTAGTGGATGTCACCTTGAGTACTGTTTAATTGTCATATCTGCACAGGCACAAACACATCCTTGAAGGTAGATATAAGGCATGTTACAACATACATTGAAGTTTGGGTGTGGAGTCAAAGATCTGTGTACAAACTTGGAGAATGTAAAACAATTGTAAACTTTAGTGGGTTATTTTTTCTCACAGAAACAATGACCAAGAGGGTGGAAAACCCTTGATTCATCCTCAGACTTTCCTATCATAAAATTATTTCTGGTGAAACTGCAGCAGTGAAGACAAATTACCTTAGCAGCAGAGGTTACTCTGGTTACAGAAATTTCCATTATTGTAGGCAAATGGCCATAGTGTTGGCCTGAATATTTTTTTTAAGAAAGAAATCTCTAAACTATTTTGTTTTATTTTCTCTTATTAATTAAGTGTAGTACTATTTGAGATTTGGTGGGGATCTTTTGGGGTTTTTTTTCTCAGGAAACTTATAGAAGCATGCAGTAGAAAAAGAAAAAAACCATTAATTTTGCTTTCACTTATTATATATATTTTTTTTTCCTCTGGATTCTGATCTTTCAAATTTTACTTTGCAGATTTTAATGACCTTTTAAAAAGTTCTCTGTGTATGTGGTACAGGGAAATATAGCCTTATTGTTTATCCCCTCCAATACATACAGTTATCCTACTTGGCTAGTATCTCAAGGACAAACTGTAATTGGTTAGGAGCAGGAGTGTGCATGAGCACTGAAGTATGTCAGTATCTGACTGGAGTGCATTTGTATCTAAGTAGATTCTGTAAGACTGAAAAGGTTGCTTGAAATCTTACATCAATAGATTTTCTTATGAGCTATCTGCAATCATCTAAACGATATCATTTGAATTACACTGGGCAACATCCTTTCTCACAGTTAGGTGGCACAGTGTTCCAATCCATATCCATGCACAGGACAGCAAACCGCCTTTGTATTCTACTGCAATTGTTAGAGAACAGCTCTCCCACAGATAAGCCATTCTGATAAATTCTCAGTTCATCATACAGGAAATAACATTCCTTGACAGTTTCTAATTCTGATGCTTCAGACGAGTGTAAGGTGTTTTATTGATTGGGGAAAAATCCCTTTTTGAATTCTTAATGGGAGAATGATGGAAGCAGCTTGATAATCATAGGTATTAAATTCCCTGTGGAATTAAATGAATAAGGTCCTAGTTATCTAATTTCTCCAAGAAAAGATCCCTGGCATCCATAGATCTGCAATAAGGGTGAATTTGGGTTTAGGATTAAAATTGTCACAAATTTCACCTTGAGTTTCTAGATGGAATGAAACGAAGGCCAGTTAATATCTACAAATTTTCCCTTGGTTTAATGTCAAGTCCTTAGGCTTCCTGTGGTTTTCATGAGAGTTTTTGCTCTTTTATACTTTCTGCTGCATTTTATTCTTAGAGCAAAATTCATATTATGCTAAGATTACATTACAAGAATTTTGCAGCAATCTACTGAAAATAAGCAAAGTATATACATATATAAAAGCATAGTATGGTACTTTTATTACTGTGTGTTTTTCTATGCTTTTTTCCCAAGTACCATTTGAAATTTCTCACTGCGTGAAAAATTGTCTTGGAATTTCAAATACAAGACAAAAAATGCATTTTCAATCTCTAATTTGTCCATAACATTGTCATTGAACAAAGACAAAGCTAGTTTTTAAACCGTGTTCTATAATAACAAGAGGAATGATAATAACACATGCTGAATGCATAAGTAAAATGCCAATGACTGGAAGATTAAGGCTTTCTCTTGACTTCATGGAACACATTTCACAGCTGGTATTTCAGCAGAAGCACGGTCTGTGCGAAAATTGTTGCTAAGGAAAATATTTCACTTTAAAAGCTTTTTTTTCCTTATCGGTTGTTTGCTTCAGAGTACCGAAGGGCTTAGGGAGAATATTTGGTTTAAAGCATATAAAAAAGAAACTGATTCCTTTAACAGACTTGCTCAATTAATCTTTTTCTTTCCTCAAGTAAATTGGTTTTATTTTCTAAAAGCACATTGGGTGTAGAAGTACATTGGGTGTAGAAGTTGAAGGACAGGGAAAAAAGTTCAACTTCTGTTGCTCATGGCCAAGTTAATCAAAGTTCAGCACATCCTGGACTTAGAAATCAATAGCCCCCCATCTTCCTCTTCCATCTCTTCCCCTGATGCTCGCCTTTCCAAATACTCTACAGTCCTGTAACCTTTATCTCCTGTTTCTCCATCAAAGGTAAACATTAATTATTCTTTGAATCTTTCCCAAGTGGAAGTTAGTGATGCTTCAGAATGGTGGATAGGGTGAGATTTTAGAAAACTTTCACCCAAATTTAACCAGTGCTCCAATGCAGAAGCTTGTTTTCAGAGCACCAACTCTTGGCCCCATGGAGGCCAGGATTAGAACTTGATTATTTTCTACAGGGTCAGTATTTCATCTTGAGTTTATGGCCAAATAGGAAATGTACCAAACCTGTTTTTCCCTACATACGGCGAGGACCTCTCAAGCTTTTTTGTAGAAAAATCAAAACAGTGTTTTTCTGTGGATTCATTCGTGTAGGATACATTATTCATTTCAAGAAACATGGACAATTATGGCTTCTACAAGTATTTGCAGGTGGTTTTTACCTAGTTAAGCATCCTTTGCAAGCCAAGTGGCGTATAAATTTGAGATTAGACATAACAGTAGTGGGAACTTGCTATAGTTCTCCCTGTTTCCCCTTGTGCTCCACCAAGAATAATTTTCTAGCTTATGTAAGGCACATTGCTGGACTTTGAGAGGGACATTCAGTGCTTTACTGCTGCAGTTTTGACCAGAAGAACTTTTCTGGAACTTCCAAAAAATCCTTTCGTCACAGAAGGGCCAGAAAAGTGAGTGAGTAACTAACACACCACAAATAATATTACGAAGTTGCTCTTGTTGACAGTGTCAATTCATAAATTCTTTTATTGCTTTTAGCTGCATGCAATGTTGGAGAGTCTCTTGGGCAACACAGTACCAGTGACATCCAAGGTACCAGTTTGGAGGCAGCTGCTTTAAAAAACTCAGCCTCTGGAAATTCCTGTAGTTATATTCATAAATGGATCAACTCTATCATTTAGAGGTTTCCAGATGAAGTGAGAGTTATAATTATTATCTGAAGAACAATAGAAACAACCCATGGGAGTGAAAAAGCTGGTACAAGGAGATTAGACTTGAGCTAAATGCCAAGACAAGACAAAGGAGAAATATACTCCAAACCAACTCTGTGATGCATAAAACACTGATCAAGAATATAACCCTAAAAATGGTTTGGGTTATTACCTCTGATAAATCACGCTAGTCTTCATGTTTATGAGCCTCAACTTTGTACAGCTTCCATAAAAAATACTGAATAAACTCTACAAGTGTATTAGTTTACTATTATTATTGCAATGTTTCTAAAAGGTAGCCTACTCTTTATTAAACTTTTAGATCAGGAAAAATGAAAAGTTTACTCTTCTTATGATTTGCAGCACCAAGCCTTGTAAGAGATAAACTACTACAGATTCCTGATTTTCAGGAATAAACTGAAATAATAATATTAATACTGAAATAAAAATATTAATATTTTATAGTTAATAACTATACTGATAAAAATGTTGTTCATGAAGCTAAGGCCTGAATGTTAGCTCTATTGTGCAGACAGAGGTCATTCAGAGTTCTCAATAGCCCCTTTCACTGCACCTTAATCCGTACTTAATCCCCTGGCTATTATGGACCCACAGTTTTCACACATTGCTTTGCCAACATACATCAATCCTGCTCTGGGAAGTGTCCCCTGTTATTCGTGTTCCACACCTTTCTTTAGTAGAGAAATATATGTCATTCTTAACAGTATAGTGAAATCTGTAATGTGGATAAACTGCACCCAGGGGATCAGATTGAAGCCATTAAAATTATTTTCTGTGTGGGCTCTGATGCAGAATTGGAGCACTAATCTCCAGAGATAAAGGGCATCTAGCTGATTTGCCACTTTAGTCCTCACTTTTAGCTTTGATTTTATTATTTGTTTGCTCTGTAACTTTCATCTGTATTCTAGACCTTCGAGCATTCAAAAGATCTTGGCAACATAACTGTATCAAATGTACTGTGTCTGACGGATAGCTCTGAAGTGTTCAGAGCATACCTTCATTATCTGAACTGGAATTAGCAGACTCTTTGTAGCTCAGATTATACTGATATGAAATAGACTATTATACAGAAGGAATACAGCATTTTAAAAACTTGTGGGATGAACACAATGCTTACTAGCTTTGTATTGATTTCTCCAAGCAAGAATTATGATCAAAAACTAATTTCAAGCTGGGTTAAGTTTCTCTAAGATTGAATAAAACTTTCTATTAGTTCAGTTACTACACACCAAAGAGTGAGATAGCATTCAAAGAATAGCAGCTTGTTCAGAGTGATTTCTGGATGACTGAGATTCTCTTAAGAACAGCTTCTAGGATTTACAACATTCATTCAAAAAAACCTCAAAGCTTGGTGCATCACTTTAAAATTATTCCTTTGCTCCTTATAGTTAGTAATTTTGACTTTCATTTCTTCTTGTTAGTGGAATAGATGGAAGAATACAGATATTACGTGCTGTTCTTTGCATGTCTGTATGTTTTCTTCTACATAGGAATAAAAAGATTTTAAATATTTGGAATGTCTAAATTCAAAAGGCAATTAAAAGAGAAAAAGTGTCATTTTTCTTATGGTTGAAGTCTGGCAAGGAATTCAATGACTTCACTTCATCCTTAAGGGATACCGAGTGTGAAGAACAACACTTCTGGAAACAGGTTTTGAAACATTGCATAAATCATGGTCTCCTGAAGCAGTGGATGTAAACTGTTTTGATGGTTCACTGAAAAATCTTTCAGTGGCCATTTGGTGTTAGAAATACTATTTTCCTCCCTTTCTATTTGTCTTGGATGAAACATGTAAGGACTGAGACATTGATTAGTGATTTGGGAGAAGTTGCAAGAAGAAAGCAAAAAGGAGAAAAGGTATAGCAAAGGGATTGCAGTTTCTCACAGACACTTCAAGAGACAAGCTATGATCCATTTGTCTGTCATTTTCCATCAGTTATTTCCAGATATCTGCAACAGCATGACCTTATTGTCGACAAATATCAGTACATAAAGTATTGCATGTGGTTATGGGCACAAGCCCCTCTAATGGCTAGAAGAGTTGCTTTCGGTACAGAAGTGTTTGGGGTAAATTCTATAATGGTGTGATTGTAATTGTATTGCAAAAGATGCACTGAATGTAAAATATTTCCTCAATAAATTTCTTTGGACCAAATCAATTTATTCTTCTGAGGTGTAGATATCATACCCAGAGTTTTGATTCCTACTGTAAACGAGGCTACTGCTAGTTAGAACATGCCAATCTTTTATCAATAACATTTTAATTCCACAGGTTGCAATGAGTCACAGTTCTTTTCCATTCTTTGGATGAATGAGAGCTGCATCTACAGAAAGATAATTATACGCATCTAAATCCTACATACGAAAATGCTCATGCTCTTAACTGTGCTTCAGATCTCATTGCTCCTTACAGTTTCCTGCAGAGGGGAAGTGGAGAGGGAGGTGCTGATCACCTCTCTGGAATCCAGTGAATGGGAATGGTTCAAAGTGTTACTAGTGGAAATTCAAATAGGACATTGGCAAGCATTCCTTTACCAAGAGGGTGGTCAAGCCCTGCAACAGGATTCCTAGAGAGGTGATGAGCCTGTTAGAGTTTAAGAGACATGTGGACGATGCTCTTAACAGCACTTTTAACTTTTGGTCAGCCCTGAATTAGTGAGGCAATTTGACTCGATGATGGTTACAAGTCCCTTGCAACTGAAACAGTCTAGTCTATTCTAGTCTTGTTTAGTCTTTTCTATAGATCTGTTGGCAGTGTTCATAATTAATCCATATTTCTTTAAGTATTAAAAACATGTTCATGTGAAAGAAATTCTTTATGTATAATATTGACTGAAGCCCTCTAGTTTACTTATGTACATAAAAGTTAAAGACTCAAGAAGAATCAAAGCGAGTTTTTTTATATTGCCTTTCCTAGGGACCTAAGATGCATCTTCAGCTGGGAAATGGCTGGGTTTTTGTTGTGCTTTTTAAATGGGAAATTAATGGATGAAAGCTGAACAAGAGAAATAAATTATATAATAAACCCCAGCCAAATAACCTACAAACATTCCCAACTAACAAAAAAAAAACCCACCAAAAAACCTCCATGCCACAACAAGCCAAGAAACCAAATGTCAGTTTAAAAAAATCACTTGGATGGGGAAAGGTATTGAGCAAGTTAACTGTGAAATTATCACAGCTCCTTGTGCTATTGCAAGTCTACTTTCTGTACAACTGCTGCTATTGAACTGATTCATGGGAAAAGTGGAAACAGGCCAGAGGAGACCACCGTGGAATCTAACTGGATTACCTCTGCACTCAGTATGCTGTTCTACTTTGATATTCCTTGACACAGACCCTTGTGCACTGTTAACTGAGAAGAAAGTAGCATTACTCTGAGGACCTGGAAATTTTAGGAGGGAGTGAAATTAATGTATTTAAGATACTAGTTAGAACTTGTTTGTAGTCACGAAAGAATAGTGAGAACAAACCCCTCCTCCAGGCCATCTGTAGGCAGTGTAATGTGACATTATGAATTACATGTATAAGGCACTATGAAATAATTACCTGCTTTTATGAGAATTGAATTCACTGACCTTGGAGGTCCTTGTAACTCTATATTTGGTGTCTGTCTTTTTGATTGCAACAGTGGGAAGGGTGTTCCTGCCTTCGGCCCTTGTCTGAGACTGAAACTCAATTTATCTTCATTACACAATCATCTATCACTTAATTTTTTTCTTTTTTTTTTAACCCTTCCTCTTTTTTTAAATTTGTGATTTTAAAAAGGTTAATAACAATCCTGTGTTTTTCACACAAGATTTTCATATTTTTCACCTCAAAGTAAAATTTAACTTTATTTGTGTCAGGTCTAAACTCACATAGAACAAGGAGGTTCAGAATCAGACATAAGATATTTCTCCATTCCTGTTTTAACACAGGGTATTACGATAATAGGTGGGAGCTTGGCAAATCAAGAAATTTTGTTGTACAACTGTATGTTTTAGCCAGGTCTGAGACACAGAAGTAATATGATATGACAGAAGGGTTTCACATAATAACTTTGCTGTCATGCTGGTAGCACAGTAGCAGCTAAGTAAATATGGATGCTTAATGGAGTATACTGCTGGAGTACTGTATATCAAATTAATGGCCCTATTTATAACTTGCATTAAATTT
Source organism: Platysteira castanea (assembly GCA_013397175.1). Taxonomy (NCBI): domain Eukaryota; kingdom Metazoa; phylum Chordata; class Aves; order Passeriformes; genus Platysteira; species Platysteira castanea. The sequence continues at coordinate 389,131 of VYXC01007729.1, forward strand.
TCCATCATCTTGTCTTAAGGCTGGAGGCTATTTTTTTAAGTTGATATGGAGTGGGTTTTTTTCACCTTCTTCTCTCAGTGCCAGGATTAAGCACCACATTCTGAGCTGGCATAAATTGCTATCACCCTTCTGAAGGCAATGAAACTATTCAAATTTGCACCAACTGAAGATTTGTCCAAATAAAATGAAGACCCTCATCTCTAAAGGGAAGTAGGTACACAGTTTCTCTGACCACAGCTATAGTTGGGAGTGTGAAAACATTTTAGGGTTTAGGCAAAGGTGACTTATTTGTACAACTAACTTCTGTGATTGTGAAATCTTATTTCCATGTTAGGGGAAGCAAATCTTGTTGGATCATACAAAGGTTGCCAGGCTGTAAAAGATAGGATACTAGCAACTATAAGTAAATCACTTTTTTATACTAGCATTAAAAAACGAAAAAATAGCAAAACCGGAAGACAACCAACCAAAAAACCCCACAAAGAAACCCCAATAAAACCCAAAAAAACCCACCACATAAAAACCTTGAGTTTTAAACTCAAGAAAAGCGTCTATTCATGTGCAGTACTCACATTATATATCAACTTGAATAGCCATGACTAGGACAAACGCTTTTATCATGTTATGACATTACTATTCGAAGTTCTGCATAGTTCCCAACTGCAAAGTTCTGGGCATCAGCACTGGAAAGATACTGCACTATCAGTGATCAACGATATTTCTTAAGTAATAAAAAAAGCATATGACAGCAGTTCTGGACCCTTACTCGACTTCATATAGTTTCTCCCTTCACAGAACAACTTTGCTAAATAATCAAAATGGGGTTATAAGCCCTGACTGATGACATGAAATCCCAGAGTCATTTGTCTACAATCAAACAATGTGACCTTTACATAAACTTGAAGTCCTGACAGTCACAATGACGGCAGATCAGTTTATGGCATCACTGTGCTGTAGTAGCAGATGTTTGCAGATGTACTTGTTCCACCACCTCTCTAATGATGTGCAATTGTCTTGAGGGAAAAATGAAAAGCCAGCTTAGTTTAAGGATCGAAAAAGTGTTTGTCTGAACAAATTAAAAAAAGATAGACAAAGCAGACAGTATGAGATTTCAAAATAAGGCAAACCTTTAGGGGTGAATTAGTTTGACTATATCTTTCATTAAGCTTACAGAAAAACAGAGCTGCCAAAAGTACATAATAATATGAATAAGTGTATCTCTTCATGTTTTGGCTGTTTCATCTCAATCAATATTAACTTAATATTAGCTCAACATAAATCTAGCTATTCCTAAATGTGTTTCAAATTCACTTCCCTACAATGAAGGATGCTTTCATTTTATTCTTCACGTAGCACAAAGGTATGCATACGCATCATACCTTCCTCATTTCACCTCACCTTCCAACACTGTTATTATTTTGGTGACATCTTATCTTGTTTCAGTGATACACAGCCTGTAATTGTGCTCATGGGCCAGAAGCAAAGGAAAATACATCAAGTTAACAATTTTGTTACTGACTTTTAAGAAATGAAAGAAATGAAGGGAAAAGTAAAAAGAAAACCTTCTTAAAATACATTCATTAGTATTTTTTGAATTTAATATTATTGAAAGGTTGTCCCATCAAGAAATCATTTACTGTATGGTGTAGTAAAATATCTCTTTATAGAGTTACATTTTAAAATAATTTAAATTTAGTGCTTTTAGATTTGTATTTCACCTCCCCCCCCCACTTCCCTCCACTCTCTATTAGGACTGTTTGGGAACCAGGTTAATAACTTAATGCAGCCTCATATTTTGACCTCTTATCAAGGTGTAATCCAGCATTTTTTAGTATCGATGTTAAAAAAACCCAAAACTTTTTAAACACAGATATTTCTTATATTGAAAGTCTTAGAACCACAGCAGAAACAAAGTCAACTAACAAAAGAGAACACTGAAAACAGACAAACTATCTTTTCAAGCCTCACAAATCCAAGAGCCCTCTCTACCTTCTCTTCACTGTAGAGCATAAACCTGCAAAGCAGCAAATGCCATAAATTCCGCACAGCAGCATTTCACCTTCTTGGTTCTCTGAGGATTGGAAATTCCACATGAATCTGTCCAGTACTCAGACATATTTCCTTCTGCAATTTCTTGGTGGGAATTTGCTGTCAACTTTTTTTTTCATTTTTTTTTTAAATACTAAAAATTCAGACCAATATTTGAGAAAGAACAGGTGTTGACAGGATTTTCAAACCCAAAAAATTGTTGACACATTTTTTGAGCTTGTACCTCAAATATGAAATATCCTTCTACCAAGTGTTCTACATAACTTCTTCCCACCCCTAACTCCAAGAAATTAATATATTTAAGAGTGTGCATGCACACACACACACACTCACATACAAATCTATATTTCAATTACCATTCTTCAAGTTTCTTTTAGATGTTGTGTTCCAGGTAGAACAAGCTGTGAAACAGTGGTCTAGTGAGGCCCTTCCAGACACTGAATTAGCACCAGGCCACCAAATGATGCAAAAGCATCATCTCCTCTGTTTCACCTCCCTCTTTACAATAACTAAATCACTCCGTCAAAACACTCTTTGATACTCAATATATTTAACACATGGGAGCAAGAAATCTGAATAACTTAATGTGCCCCAGAAAATAATATTGCCAATGGAATAGACTCCTGGAACTGCAGACACTGACAGAAAATGCCACAGTTGTCCTAGGAAGTGTACTTCACTGTCTACTACAGAGAAAAAGTCTATAATGTCATTGCCACTCTAACCAGGGAAAGGGAAAAGGGTAAGATGGGACTTTTTCTTAACTGCAAATCTGGAAATGGGTCTAACTGACATATTATTGGTTCAAGAAAATTAGACTTAACCATAGTATAATATAACATAACGAGCAAAGCACACCAATCAGATCAGCTAAAATTTTTCATTACTAGTAGATTCACAGAAATCTCTTACCTACGGACTGATTGGGGTTCTTGAAATATCTACAGCACAGTGCTCAGGACTCAGAGTAAACATTTCTTGCACTTTAGCTCTTTCACAAAACCAGCCTTTCCCAACAATAAGAAGTCATCAAGGACATCAGTTTCTTCTTTCAGTGGCAAAACAGAGTCCTTCTTCCAGTAACACATAATTCAATACACTGATAAAGCTGATCCAATGCACTTGATTTTTTACCTGTGCCAGACTTGAACAGATCATTTGTAAAGCGAGCCTATGGTTATAAAAAAGGACACCACATTCTCATTTGTCTTTACACTGCTTGAACATTTGGGTGTTTCACTGAGTTCATGAATAGCCCAGCATTTCCTCACAAAGTGCATAGTGTGTGTTGAGATACTAAACCACTACGATGCATAAATATGACTGAACGTGTGAGTTGACTCTTTGACAACATATTAAGCAGGACTGATCAGAGAATAAAATTTTCTGTGAAGTTTACACCTCTAGTCACCATTGAACTACCAGACACATCAATAAGCAGTGAAGGCCATACAGCTGCGTGGAATGCTGTTGTTATTGATGAGTATTTAACTTTCTTCAAATTTAAGGGCAACAAATTACTCAAAGTCCATATTCTCATCAGACTGATCTAATCTCAGCAATTTAGACTTGTGGATACTGATCTGCAAAAAAAAAAAAAATCCTCTTTTGGCTCAAGGTGCTCATCTGCCATCTGGAACAGCTTCCCCAGTCTCATCCATTATGTAAATGAGATGTGGTATTTGTTATGTTTCATCTACTGATACTAATACATTAATGTGGATGTTACAGCTTAAATCCTTGAGAAGGAATTGGCTTCACATCACTCACTGGCTTGAGATCATATCCCATTACTTTTAACGGCCCTGTGGCATTTAAGGTGACTTGATTTTTAATAAGGCAGATTTCTATGATGATAGTAAAATGGTAGCTACCCCTCTTCATTTCCTTATCTTTCCTTTTCTCTTCCCAAGAGATTATAGTATTTCAGACTATTGCATATCTTATTTGTTCTATGAAACTAGTTTCTTCATTTACCTTCATGTCTTTTTACTGTTTCAGAATAAAATAGATGAAAAGTTTTTTCTCTATCCTTAGGATAAAGAAGGGGGTGAAAGTGTCAGGGAAGTTGTTAACAGAATTAGTAAGGAGATATAGACTGGAGCTGAAAAGCAGTTCTGTTCCATGTTTCATTTGTCTTTGATTTTTGATAAGTTAAATGAGACAAATTCAATCTGGTAATGTGATACCTGTGTAAACAGCCCTTAGTCACTCAAGTGAGTAAGCTGAAATCAATGTGTAAATAAGCATTATGGCTACGTCCTTGAAAGACATAGTTTGAAAGTGCTGCCAACGCAGTCAGTCACGTTTATAGCTATGAAGTACCACCCAGGATTGAGCCCCGACAGAACAGGACAGTACACTTTGGTGGAAACAGTAAGCATATTCCATTCCAATACCATTTACCTCTTAAATGAATACTCACTGCATGCCAGGGATTTAACATGCTTGCTCAATATTCCAAATCATTATAGTGTAAAAGAGGAAAGAAAAGTATGAAGTGCAATTAAAATCTGTCATTTAGCAAGGATAATTTAAATATGATTCTTCTGTATTAAAAGACCTCTTGCCAAAATCAGGGTGGAAATGAACTTTAAATGCTATATGAGCTTTCACTGAGCTTTATGAAGAGAACTATCTGACTAGAAAATATAACCAAATTGGTTTTTTAAGTTATGGAAATGCATTGCAATCAGTAAAAGTAAAAGTAAAAGTAGTAAAAAATACAGCTGCATTGAATGAGGTAAATATGTATGTTAATAATAAATAATTTCAAAACTTTAATTTTTTCCTATTCAACTTTTGATTACTTGAGCAAACCCAGGGTTTCCAGCAGGACTGTATAAATGAGAGAAGACAACCAGGTGTGATTCCAGAAACTCTTCCATTGAAGATGATGAGTTTGATAGAAATAACAGTTCATAATTTTTAACATTGCATGAGGACACAGCATTACATGAATTTAATATAAATACACAAATAGGTTTCAAAGTGAAGAAATTAGTTGGATCTCAGTTTTTCCATGTTGAGGATGGTTCATCAGATCATAAATGATAAGATTTAATGATACACATTTTGATGTTAGGACAGATACAACCATATTATATTCCTCTTTTGGACTATTCTTCCATTTTTTGTACTTGCCATCGTGAAACAAATCATAATATTTTGCCTAAAAATGCAGTTGAGAGAAAAATTTTTTTTGCATTTTCCATTTTATTATAAACAATATTAGAAGACATTCATTTGCATTTTAAGTCTAAAGTCAAAATGCCAATGATACATAGAAATTATATTTCTGAAGAAATTATCTTGTTTCACATCCTAGAAAAACAAATTCTCTTCACTGCTATCAGGAACTGTAAACAAATTATATTATACTATTCAGAAAGACTGCCTTTCATATGCCCTATAGCTGACTTTAGGATGGTTTAATACTGGCATTTTTGCATATTCAGCATAACCATTTTTCTTTATACCATGCTTTAGTTTAGGAGAGAGAGGAAGATACTAGCAAATGGTATTTTTCTCATTTGGTAAAGACAGCTTTTCTTGAATTTTAGATCTGCTATTCCTTATCTGCTTTTCCCATTTTGCTGCACATTTTTTTTTCATGCTTTCTGAATTCAGTCATAGGGGCAGCATTTAACTTCATGGCTAAACTATCAAATTCAGTATTGTTCCTTACTCCACATATCCTATTTGAATATTGTTTGTGTGGTAATATATGATGTGCACTTGCTTCCTTCAACAATACCTAATTACAAACACAGTTCTCCTCCAACAGAGAGCTGGAAACTTTGAACAAATTATGATTTAACACTGTCATCAAATGAGCTTGCAAAATTTAAAGCAGAATTGGGTTCAGAGAGAAAAGATGAACCCAATTCAAGAGAAAAATAATGCCGTTTCTATTACTTCTACTTACTATGTTGTTATTCACTGATGCTAAATGGCAGGTATGAAAAGTCACCAGTACCAATTAACAGTTTAAGTAGAATTGCAAATATATCTTATAATTGTGGTCTTATTTCAATCAGCTGCAAAAATCTGCTACAGATCCAAATAAAACAAAAAGTAAAGTAAAACCAAGCTATTTGAATTACATCCTTTGAAGCTGTCATGTTGAAGTTAAAATATACTGATTAATTCTTGACTGGAACATTTTAGAGAACAATATGAGCATAGAAACAAGATTACCAAACATCATGGCACAGCTGGAAAGAAACAGGCTAGTACAGATAGAAACACTGGTTTCAAAACAGGCTAATTTGATCAGAACTAAACTAATAGCTTTGAATTTCTGCAGCAAGTGCAGTTTGCAAAGTCAGATTAATCTCACTGAATTCAAGCTTGTATTGTACATGTTCACAAGGAGACATATTCATTAACTCAGATTCAGCTTGCAAATTAGGAATAGAACAAAATATTTGAGACCTGGGACATTTTTTTAGTTTTACAAAAGGAATTAGCTTTTCATTCTGCAATATACTGTAAAACAGATTGTACCCACACCAATAAATATAGCAAACTCAGGAAATAAATCCTTAATTTTGTATATCTCAGTTTTGTATATCTCCCTGTTTTCCATCTGCTCACAGTGCAGGATGGGTTATTTTGGTCTGTATTAGTAGAGTACTGAGTATCAGCATCCTCCTAATCTTGAGCATTTTCCATGCCAAAATGTGGGTTTTTTTCCAAGTATTGTGGGTACTGAACAAGTCCAGACTTAAGAATGGGCTTAGAGTTACGCTTGAAAGCCATGTAGGCAATCAGAAGTGGGCTGCTTTGGTTCCTCAGGTAAGTGAATTAGTATTATATACTTTCTAGTACTTATATATTTTTATTTGTTCCATCGGGTTATAAACATTATCCTGCAATGAGCCATGTGGGAGGCACTATACTATCTGTGCATCAAGAATGTGGTATGATTTTAATTATCAGTGTTAACAGATTTGAATGTAGAGGGACAGTTTTTCAACTCTGGTTAGAGACAAGAGGTTTTGGTCTGTTGAAGAAGGATTAATGAAAGATAATTTTATAGCAGGAACACTAAAGAGTTTGGCAGTTCTAAGACAGGCTTAACATTTTATAAAAATCCAGGTTCTGTTCCTATATGCACAATTATGATATGACTGTTCAATTAAAAAAAAAAAGTGCAAACAAATTATAAAGATTTCTGAGTAATTGTTCTGCATTGCTGGTTCTATCTAAAGAAAGGGAAGATAGTGACAATGGTTTGTGAAAGGAGCAAATCCTGAAGAATGTCTTAACTTCTGCTTGCAAGCTGAGGAGACAAGTTTCCAGTGAAACAAGGCTGCCTGTCCGCAGAGCAACTTAAGGGCAGATTCTGAAAAGCTCTCAGAACACACACACTGAAGAAACCTCCCTGAAATCATACTGAAGATTTTCTGGATGGATGGGACAAGGCAGATTCTGTGTATTCACACCTGTCAGTCAGCTCAGAACAGAGCCATACCAAAGCCCAATGTGTGATAAATGCATTGCTATTATGTGAAAAAAGGTCTCTACTCTCTGAGAAAATGGGTCTCTCTCTTGTTTTTTGCCCTCAACTTGCTTTTCTGTCTTAAGTACAGATTCTTAATGAGGTTGACATATGTTGCAATCGCTGCACTTGCTCCTAATGATCTCTAAATCTTTCTGGTCTTTTTCTAACAAACGAATTTTAAAGAAACTACTGGAAAACAACTAATGGCTCATGGAGCAGAACTTTTGTGTAGGAAAGGACAGGGCTGCTTTCTCTTTCCAGTGAAAACAGCCATTCAAAGTCATTTGTCCAAGAATCATCTGGGACTGGTAAGTCTCTTATTGCAAAAACACAGATGTTAGGGCTGGAAATTAATTTACTGGCTTTGTTTGTCACCTTCTGGAATGCAATTAAACCAGTGCCCTGAAGACTGCTCAGGCTAGTCTGTAAAGGCTGGTCTGTTTCCTATTTTGCTGGTTTGTTCTTCCCTCTTCAATATCCACACTGTGTGAAAATGAAAGACATCCTCCCTGCTTCTGTAATGCTGAAATCCACTGGTGCTCTTGTTCTCAGAGAGCAGAAGGAGGCAAAGATCTGGGTGTGTAGAAATCTCTGGCATACCAGTTTACTTGGTGCTACCTTTTGTTCAAACAAAGCCATGTATTGAATACAAAGGCAATTCGAAATGTCTGCATTCTGTTAATCATCATCAGTACACATCACAGCAGTTTCAGCAAATTGCTTATTTCGGTACATGACTCATTGCTGCAGGTGAGCAGTGCCTGAGAATGTACTGACAGGATTGCCCCTAGACAGAGAGTTGCAGAGAATGCCCCTACTTTGAAAACATTTCATTTTCATTCTCTTTCTTTGCAAACAGTTCTAAATTGAAGATTATTGGCTGTGTAAAATCCAGACAGGGAATTTCAAGCTGCTGACATTGTGGCATTCAATATACAGAGCTCAGCAGCAAGACGCCAGCAGCAATCTGAAACAATCTTCACTAGACCCCCCATTTAACAACTACAGATTCAGAACGTCATTGGATGTGCAGCCTCCCAAGGTTATTGAATAACAATCCTATTTCTGCTAATAGTAGATGCTCCTAGTTCTCTTATAATTAGTCACTGTGGAGGTTTTTAAAGGGTATTGAATTGAAAGTTATCACTGTGAATGAAAACACACACACACACAGAGCAGGAGGAATTATTCTTCTACCACTCATTAACAATAGTCACAGTTACTTCTGGCACTTTCTGTGTACACTGAGGGCCTTTTATGCTCTGCATCCTCTGAGTGATTATTGTTCTGGGAGAGGCTGGGACCTGAACATCTGCAGCTCCCCTACAGCCTGTTAAGTCAGTTCTCTCTGCATGATCTGCAATGGTTACCTAACTGAAACTCAACAGATATTCCTGGATCCAGCAGGGAGAACAATAAATCTTTCCTCCAGCAGACAACATGACTGTGCTTCCCACTCTGGATGACTGAGCCTGTTCTCTCTACAGGGTAAACTGCAAATGGCTGGGGTGCACAGAGACCCTCCAGAATCAGTGGTGATCTTTATCATTTATGCTGTTTAAAATAAAAGTTTCACAATTTTGCCCGCTGTTTCAACAATGGTCGGCAGGCTGGCATGACATCAGATTGGTGCCATGAACATCAGTCTGTTTCAGACTTCACCCTAAAGGTCAAAGGAATGAGGCGTGAATAGATAAACAGGCTCATCAATAATAATATCTTTTATTTTCCAGACTGATGAGCCGTAAGTTAGATTGTTAGCACGCTGTGATGTGTGGATGCTGGCAGGTTTTAATACCCATAAAGACAGCTGTATCTGCAACATGGGAAACTTAAATTTTAGTGTAAATATTTGAAGGATGAATACTGAAATAACAGATTCCATAGTGCTTCCACCATAATAGCCACTGAATGCCTGAACCAAACTAGCACACACTGGAATGAGTCCCAACTGGTGTCTTCTTTCACTGCGGAAGAAAAGTAGAACCCGGTTCTGTTGCTCTGCAGAAATCTGACAAAAAAGGTGTTGCCTGGGGGCAGTGCATGTGCATGTGCCTAAGAGTGGTCTGCACAATCTTGGGGATGTGTGCTTGCTTTGAATGTTTGGATCTATGCAAACACATCAGCATCTGTCTGCCACTGCCCTTGACTTCATCAGTGACTGCATCATTTGCATTTTAATGCAGAGGTTCTCTGTAGAGTTTGCCTAATACTTCCGTTTGTGAAAATGAGTTCAATTACTCTCTCGCTTCTTCCAAAGTCTCCGAGAGAACCATAAAGATTTCTGGCTGAACATCAGGAAACACACAAGCTCTTTTTTTCCAGTAGCATAAGGCTCAGTGTTTTCAAAATTTTCTGTTTGCAGGGGTCTGTGTTGTGTGAATAACCATGAAGCTATCAGAACACAAAGGATTCATTCATCTGTAATAATATAATTTGTTTTCTAAAACAACCAGAAAGCATCACACATTTTCCCAGGAGATAACTCAAACTTCCTTTCCTATAGTATTTCATTATTAACAAGATTTCTTCCCTAAACCACAAAAATTAAACTATTTATGTATTCTGCAAATTTCTCAGCTCATGCTCTGCTAAAATAAACAAGTATACTTATAAATCTCAAACAAAAAAACCTCTTAAAGCCACTGTTACAACCTATATATTTCTGTCACTTGAGACCCAAATTTCTTTTCTCATTGCCTGCATCTACCTTTTCACTTCAAAGGCTGCTGTTTTGCATTCAGCTCCAGCATGCTCAGCTATTGTTTCCCCTATCGCTCTGCTATCAGGGGTTCTGCAGGTTGACAGTTATTACCGTGGGCCAGGAGAAAATGAAGTCAGCACAGTTACATTGGTTTTTTCCGCGACTGGCATGCATGATATCATCCTAATCAGTTATCATTCAGTGGTCTTCTCACCTCGTTTCCAGGCTTGATTTAAGATACATTTTGAAAGCACAAAATCAGCATGGGTAACATTCTGTTCTTGTTCTATTCCAGTACAGAAATAGTTTTAAAACTCACATATTGCTGAGGCTACCCGTGATTCATTAAATTAATGTTCTGCTTCTGGCAAATGACCTGTGTCCTATGAAGGGATATAAAATAAGAGGAAATTTTCTTGAAAATTTCTTTCCTTTTTAAGTGGCACTGGAAAGATAAAATTTGGGTATGAAATGTGAGGAGGATTTATTGCTAATACGTACTTTGTTATTCATAAACATTTCTTCTTTGTATTTCATCTCCTTAGGCAATGTTTCTGGATTTTTTCATCCTTCTTTAACTCCTTTTTTTTTCCTCCGGTGATTATTTTTTCACTGACATGATATTGCACTGTTCTGAAATGCCAATAGATATATTTTTTAAGTTTAAATACAGTATTAAATTTAAATAAAAATGGAAATCTCTTTTAAACCAGTAAATATTTCTGAAATGGAGCAGTGAGAATTTAGAAGGTTGACATAGAAACTTCAGATACTGGATTTTTTTCCCCATTTTTTTGACTAAACAGTTAATAATTATTTCTCTAAGAATCCTTTCTTTTAGAAGGCTTAAGAGTTAGTGCTATGGAACCTAATTTTTCTAAGTTTTTAAATAGCAAAATTTTGGCTTCACCTTATGCATGTAAAGAAATGAAAAATAAAGCCTTTTACAGTTTTAAAAAAAAGAGATGATTAATAAACTACATTGTACCATCAGATTTTCTAATATATTTAACTTAATAAAGAAACATGTCAACAAGAAGTTTCTTCTTCTGAAAAAAAATAGCAAAGAAAAACCATACAATCCCCCTGACCTTGTGGCTAAAAAAGCAACAGATCTTATAAACTTCATCTGCAGACAATTGAACACCTGAATGAAGAAAAAAGATATGTTCCTCAAAGCAAGAAAAGCTGTAAAGTAAGGGGGAGTTTACCATGCTATTGATTTTACAACTTATTTGATCTGGCCTCCAGCCCAAAGGTCAACACCAACTCATGGCTCATAAGAGGAGTCGTTCTTTGCAATGTACTAGGAATCTCAGGGCCTAATTTTCTCTTTTTGTCACAGATCAAATCATCATGGAAAACTCTACCATCCCAAACATTTCTAAGAAAAGAATGATCAAAACCTTACAGTACAAATTCCTAGGCAATGTAGACTGGAAGATGAGAGCATCCTCTTCCTCCTTACGGCTGCCAGGGCCCTGAGGGTACTCAGGAGATCTGACTGCCCTGACCAAGCCTCCCACCCTGTCTGCCCCTTCCCCAGGGCTCCATTTCAGCTTCAGCTGATGATGTTCAGGAATGTCTCAAGGGACAGCTGGGTCTCAGCTGGATCCTGGCACCCAGTTTGGGTGAGACTATGTCAGCTGGGAAATACAACCTGCTGACAGGCACAACCTTCCTGACCATGAACTGTGTCCTTTGCTCTCAGGGCTTCAATCTATTTCATTTATCAGTGTAACATTGGCCTGGGGACCCTTACAGACTCTTTCTCTTGGACTATTTCTTTTGGGCACTGTGAAGAGTAAATACTACTGAGTATGTGGCAGTCAGACAATTGTCATTAGGGCTCAGTGACTTTCAAGACAACAGTGAGAAGCCTCACAAACCTCAAGTCTGAGCTCTCTGGGCCAGAGCATTAGCTTAATAAAAGGAATGCCTCTTGCTGTTTAGGATTCACTAGCATGTGTAGTTTTCCTGGTTGTAGGTCTCCTGGCTTCGTTTTTATGCTATTCCGTAGTCCCTCAAGTAGACTCCAGGTTGCAGTACTTGGTGGGAACCAAAGAGCACCACAGATCATTTGCTCACCAGAAACACACATGAAGAGCCATAGGCTCACTACGGAAAACAGAGACTAAAAGAAAAAAAACATGTATTTCTAGCATTTCACAGTTACTTTTATCAAATACACTTCCAAAAATGTAGGAAGAGAAATCAGCTTTTGCTGTGATGCTCCCTGGAAAACACTGCACATTTTAAAGCCAAGTGCAACTTTGTAGGAGCTGTCTATTAGACACTCAAATGGTTGTCACCTTTCTCCTACAAAACCACTCCTTCTCTAATCATCGTAATATAAAACAGTTCGTATCTGAGAATGCAGCACTGCAGAGAGGCAAAGGCCAGATGTACTTTACTTATACTTATCAACAAGATTTATCGTATTATTATTGTGCATTTTTTGAAATCCCAAACTAGGTGACATTTGCTACAGTTCTAAACCTACACAACGCAATGTGATATGACAGTATTTTCCTGACTAAAAACTTTAGAGAAGTTTTGCTGTTTGTTCCAAGATATGACTGTTATATTTGGGCGAAAGAGGGCATAGAGATTTTTTTAATTACTTCACCTCTTCAGCCATGTAAATAAGAAATCAGTACTGGTGTAAATTAAATGTTCATATACTTACTATAAATTCAGTGTCTTCTATCCCTTTTCCTCTTTTGCCCTCAATCCAAATCAAACCTTTACAAAATTTAGACCCTATTTTATGTATTTCGTCTGGCAGATAGTTGTTATAAATAGTGAAAGGTAAAGAATACAAGGTAAAATATAGGGGTGTACTTCAACACACTGCAATATATTTTGGGAATAAAAAAAAGAGAAATTCCAATAATGGTAGAAGTTGAACTTTTAAGACTTCTCACTAAAAATTTTTTGGCTTAAATAGTAGAAATGTTTCTATGAGAGTACAGTTTCATGGCCCCAAGACTCAGAATAATCCTGACAAATATTCAGTGTTTAACTATACTGTTTAACTTAAGAATCAAATGATTAGATTCTTGTAACCATTCATAAAAAACCGGCATCTCTAGACTTTGAAGTGACCTTTGGAATCACAAGACTGTGAATCCTTAGTACCTCCACTGTGGGCTGATGAAGGTGTGTTAAATGAGGTGCATTACTCAGAGTCCTTTCTGGCAAACTCGTAGGCTACTTTGCTTAACCTCACAAACTCCCTGCGTTGAATATGGGCTAAAAACTCCTTTTAAGCACTTATTTTCATACAACATTTCCTAATTTCTTTGTTCACTAAAGAATTCAAAGCTGAGATTTGCTGCATTGTGATCTGTGCTTCGCGTCAAATTATTTAAGCCAGCCTCAGTTCCTCTCTTGACTTCGAGTAAGAAATGTAGAATATGTTTACCCACAGACACTGTCTGTCATACCAAGTTCATAAAACACTTCAAATGCCATTCTGTGGATGAATGTAGTCATTTAGCTCTTTATCCTCTCTTACCCTTATTAAGGTAAGAACTGATAGGTGTGTGCTAAACTGAGGACTTTCACAATGCCTGTTCTTAAGACTACCCTAACTTTTTTATGACTTTTAGCAGAAGCAACTGCTTTTAATTCTTTAAACCTCTGAACTGTTGTTTAACTACTCCTTTTCTGATCTAGTAAATTGAAAAGCGTTTGGGACTTACACCTTACTTAGCACAGATGTTAATTGGTCAAAGCATTGTTACAAGGGGTCTGTGGAAATTATGTTTTAGGAAGATTTTTCAAAGATTAGAATTTGATAATACTATAGTGAAAACTTCAGTTAGAGGCAGTAAACAGTAGATTTAAAATGCAGCTATGTATGACTGAGCCATATTCTCTCTTTTTGTCTTACAGCAAATACGGAAATAAAGGTAAATACCGTAATTCAGATTATGCAGGTGAGCTGATAAAAATGAGCGTATTCTCCTTCAGCCTCACAACACAGTCACTGGCACCATAAAGAGAATTAAGGAGTGCCAACTCTTTCTGTCATTATGTAAATCATTTTGAGGGAATTAATTTCCTTGAACTTCAGACAAACTGCCTAGCTCTTAAAAGGCTAAAGTAGTCATTCAAGCACCTTTAATAGGGGATAAAAATGACCACATTCAAAGGCAATTACCCATTTCCAAAGCCAGGTTTGCAATGCTGTAGTTTTACAATCAGGTTGAACCAGATTAAGCTGTCAGGGTACTATTTCTCCCTTGTGTCAGCACAAGCATTTACCTTCCAGTTAAAACTAAACAGTTGATTTTTTGCTATGTTAGTTTTAAGCAAGATCTCTTCTCCGACCTGCTTCACTGTACAGCTGTACAAAGCTTTCCCAGGAGGGAGAAGATGGCAGGGAGGTGAAAGGGGAGAGATAGAAACACTTCTCTTGGCATCAGTGCCAGATACTGCTGCTGTGAATTGATTGTGAAGCTACAGCATTAGATGCAAAAGGTGGCTGCCTCTGCTGATTACAGATGGGACCTGACTGGCTGACCTGGGCTACAGGGCAGTAGAAAACACCCTAAAGATACATGTGTAGAGTAGCTCAAAAGACTAAAACATTGACTTTTTCGTGTAAAAATGTATTTCTTAACGAAATGGAAAAGGATTTTGTTTTTTCTTTTTATCTTAGAACACTTCCAAACATGCTGTATGCATAAAACTAAATAGGGTAGTTTTTTACAGAACAAAACAAATCCATTTTCAGAACACTAAATGGACACATATTGTACTTATATTTTAATTTTAACTATGCACAGGGGAACTAAATACACATTCTAAGTCGAATAGAAATATGGGAGAACTAGGCCCACAATATATCTTAACTACAGTTTCTATCAAAGGCTGAAGTCCTTTGGGATTCATATAGATTGATAAAAAAACTAAAAAGGAAAAAAGTAATAAACTGTAATGGAAACCATGTTTCTGTTCTGTTGCCAGAAGGGATTATAATATTCTTAGTACTACATATCTCTCAGAATGAAAAGTGGGCACAAAAAAAACCTCAGCATGAGGGAAGGGGAGGAAAACAAGCTTACATTTGTTTTTATATCTTAGAATGTTAATGATTTGAAGGGGATCATTTGATATGACAAATAGGTCTTTCATCTTTTAGCCCACCAAAAAGTGAAAAAACTCAGACTACAGGCACAATATTTTTAGAAGAAAGTAATGAAGTAAAAGCTTCCACTTAGTTTGGAAATGGCATTTAGATGCATTTTCCAGAGACAGAGGATGGTGTTTGTGAGACTGACTTTCTTCTCTGCCCTCTAAAGACTTAGCAGCAAATTTCCTCTGCCCATGACAAATACTCCACTCTTAAGTGCAGTAGACCTGATCCAGATCCAGGGACAGAATTTCTAAGGGACTAATTTCTAATTTCACCATCTAAGGGACTGATGACTAAGTTTCACAGGAGTTTTTGGCTTCAGCAGTCTTTTGTGTTGCTGAATTTTATTATTATTTGCAATTTTGCTACAATTTAGGGACTACATCTGCTATGAGAAACTCCTGTCCCATGCATGGAATTAGGGCTTCCATGGAACTTAGTCTTCAGTATACCAGATCTCTAGTGAAATTCAAAGTTTACCATACATGTAAAACTCAAAGCTTTCTGAGGTCATATCTTAAATTAAATTTTTCTGGAAGGTATACATAAAGGCAAGCAGTTCGCTGGGCTAGCAGAAAGGTACTGAAAGATGCAACAGTATAGACAGCACTGTTCTTTTTCAGATTAAAACTTAATTTTTAGATTATCCTACATCATGATCTTCAGGTGGCAGTCAGATGTGGTTGGTTGAACTAGCTTGGATAAGATCTGAATTAATTTGTCTTTTTAGTCCATATGCCCTCTGCTGTAGTTGATCCTCTTCTGGTTGTTGGTAGGGACATTCTTCATGACCTGTGGTTCTGCCCCTCTGCTCTGCTCTGCTCTGGTGAGACCCCACCTGCAGTGCTGCACCCAGCTCTGGGGTCCCCAGCACAGGAAGGACATGGACCTGTCGGAGCAAGTCCAGAGGAGGCCACCAAGATAATCAGAGGGATGGAGCACCTCTCCTATGAGGAAAGGCTGAGAGAACTGGCATTGTTCCACCTGGAAAAGAGAAGGCTTTGGGGGTGATCTAATTGTGGCCTTCCAGTGCCTGATGGGAACTTGCAGGAAAGATGGGGCGAAACTATCTACAAGAGAATGTAGTGACAGGACAAGGGGGAATGAGTTCAGCTTGAAGGACAACATGACTGAGAAGATCACTTCTGCTGCTTTTCACATCCCTCACCCCCTGTCCTGAACAATTTTCATTACATAGGAGAGATACTACAACAGTTTTTGATTGCAACTTGACAAAATGCTCTCAGCATAAATCCCAAAATATAGAGCATGTCAAGTAGCAATGAAAATTCGTTTTGTTGAGCTGTGATTAATGTGATTATATAAATAAGAAATGGTGGAGAAATGCTGAAATACTCCCTTCTTAAAAACTAACTGGAATGGCTGGAAAAAGGGGACTATGCACATCTAAAGTGTGATGCGGTGATTAATTATCTTACTCACAAGAAGAAGAAAACAACTATTATCATGGTAAGATAAGTTATTATTCAGCGGGAAATTATATCAACAGAAGCTTCAGGGGAAAAAAAAGAAAGCTTTTGTGTGGTCTTTGGCATGAAAACAAAACAAAATCTGGATCAACTTATAACTGATGTAAACAATATTATCTGGGGTTTTTATGACATCACATGGAATTTTAATTAGTACAGAGACTCATGAAGCTGTCAGACTACAGAGACTGAAGCAGAAAATTAGGAGTATGGAAATGCAATGCGTACAACTCTGTTTTATGTCATCTATTCTGAACCTTATAACTTTCCTTTATATGTCAAAATAATACTACAAAATTAATTTTTCATTGCCTCTACTGATAATCTTTTCACAGTGGTGCTTTGGTTTCCTAAATGCTAATTTAGAGTACAATGTGTCCAATACATGAAAAAAATTTATATTTTAAAAATATTTAATTATCTAATATTATTAGATTTAAAAGAAAATATTATTGTAAACTGATATTATGCCATTTGTTTTACCCTAAAGAAACCTTTTACACTTTTAAGGATTTTCAGCGTCTGGAAGAGACTAAGCATCTGGGACTTTAAAAAGCAGGTGGGAAAATATCTCAGAAAGTCAGATCCACGTCTCATTTATGTTAATGTGAATTGAGCCTACAATGAAATATTTAGGAAGGGGAAAAAACTAAAACCCCAAGGAATAAAATCAAATACTGACATAAGTTTAAGTAACTAATGGGATCAAATACTAATTTATTTTTTTCTTATTTCCTTTCTAAACTGAGGAAGCTTAGTCTGTGTAGTATCTCAGCCCCTCAAATAGAAACAGAGCCTGACATTAAAATGTATTTGTCCTGAAGAGCAGTGCTATTTCCTTTTCAAAGGCAGAAAACTACACAGTATTGCGCCTTCTCAAGTTCAAAAGTAAATTTGAGGTTGAGGATGCGACTGAATAGAAACCAAGGTCTTCTGATCTAATCCTTAGTAAAGCGTAAGCTTGACAGAAAAGGTGGCTTATCCCCCCGTCAGTCAAGCTGGGTTGTCTTCTGGCAGCAGGGTATCTATCCTTACTTAGGTATCTTTGGTAAATACACACTTATTCTTGAGAAGATACTAAATTACACCGGTCTGACTGGGAGTAAGCCAGAAACACAGTTTATTTCTTGTCTTTTCATTACAGTTACTCTGCTCCTTTTCATGTCAGAAAAACCTAATATGTCTTATTTGCTCTTTAGATAATTCTCCAGTGCCAGCCCAGTGGAGGTGGGAAACAATAAACAAATTAATTTTCTTTTCTGTCTTGTAAATTTATGAATCTAGGAAAAAAATTCCAGTTTTATAATGGCATATGCAGTCTCTAAAGTCAAAGATGATGGGGATGTAGTTTGAATCAAAATTAGTTAACTATCTTGACTTAGTTAATTAGCATGACCAAGTTAACCAGCCTGAATATTTGTCTGGTGTAAGAAAATTAAGGACAATATTAAGTGATTAAAAAAAACAAAACAAAAACAAACTGGAAATAAAAAATAAAATTCAAAGACAGAAACTTAAAACATACCATGAAGGAAAATAAACAAAAGGTCATGTGATGTAGCACCCTGAAATTAGAGCCATGCGTGACAAATGGATGAAACAAACGTAAGTTAAAGAAACACTGTTTAGTAAGATTTTGGATATATGTGAATCTTGGTCTCACAGATAAAAAAAAAAGGACAGAGTGAAACAGAAGGACAAGAAAGGGTGAATATAGAAATTACAGGTCAAAAGTTCTGCTTTTGGTTGATGTCATCACATGGTGTTAGACTGCAACAGAATAGAACAGCACCCATCATTATCACATATAAACAGTTTATCAGTATAAAAGAGGAAAATATTCAAAGGCACACAGCTTGAATGCAGACATACACAAAGCCAAAAGCCAGCAACAACAAAATTATGGTCAGGAAAAAGAACCCATATAGGTATTTTCAGTATCTGTTTCATTTATTACCAGTTATAGAGATAATATATGGAATAGAGAGCTTCTTTTTGAACTTAGGTGACACGTGGCTTTTTGCAAAGGGCATGTTTTTATCTATTTCTACCCAGTAAGCAGGACAGCTGAAGCATCATTTGAAATTTGTAAGTGACCAAAATATGGGTGGATGTGGCATTCAGTGACTAGGAACTAAAATAAACAACTTTAATAATTACAAACAAACATAGAAGAAAGGACCTGGAGCAAATAAGCAAAAACCTGAAACTGCAAATTACGAAAACTGTGGAATTCACAAGAGTTTTCTCAGTGATTCCAGATGTCATCCATAATTAACTCAGAAAAATCGCCTGTTCTATAAAAGACAAATTTAAAGAGGAAGAGATTTTTAGACATCTGAGCTAAATGAAAGTAATGGAAAGTGCCATGGTAGAATAGGAATGGCACGTCCAAGACTAAACACAGATTAAACACAGATATGATCACTCATATACAGAACAAATAACAACAAGGAGTACTTCTCAGTTCTTTTGAAGACAGATTGTGAAGGTACAGACAGTTGAAAAATATGAGACAGTGCTATTTTATGCACATAGATGGCATTCACATTTCACAGGACAGAGAGCAGGAGATGCTAAAACAGGCAAAGGAAGCAGAGTGGGAGTTCAGATAGACATCTTGAAATGAACCATGTCAGAAACAATAAAAATATTTCAGGTCTAGTTTGCTTTTCTGCTCCAACATGATGATAAAATCAAAAGCTTACATTCTCAATGATTGGAGAGAGCAACAAGGACTGTCAAGATGATAATGTCTCTTTAAACATCTTTACTGCATCTTCCCCTTTTGAATATGCTCTGGTTATGTTCTACAGGTAGTATGTATATTATGTAAATAAATTTACATAATGTATATTATGTAAATGAATGTTTGAATCTGCATGTTCAAAGGACATGAATGCCTTAGAAGACGAAACACCATTCCCATTTGTATAATTGCTTTATCTCTGCCACAGATACTTAGCATCTGTTTTTGGTAACACATGTGAAGTTGTCTGGGAACTTTGACTCAGCTCATTGGCAGGCTTACTGCAGCCAAGAAGTCAATGGACCACAAAGCAAACTGTCTTTTTCAGAGGCAAAAGGGAAACAGGCATGTGAAAATAGACTAATACATACACCACTAGAACAGTTCAGTGTCACCACCCTATAATACCTGCACTGCTTAACAATGTAGTAATGATGTCAGTGTGTTAATGAGGAACAAACACAGACAACAGGACTCATGTGCTTCATCAGAGTCCCTGTACAAACTCAGCCATGATATTGTGAATGACACTGAAAGCTTCTAGTGAGAAGGGACATAGTACAGAAGACCACAGCATTACTTCTTGTCAGCTCTTGCTGAAGATCTACATCATATTAAGTATCCTAATCAGGCTGAAGCACATTTCCTTCCAGTATGTTCCGTATATTCTTGGTCTTTTACAATATTGTTAGTGCAATCTATATTTCTTGCTCAAGTGGTTATGACCTGTTGCAAATCCTCTCTTTTGTCATGAAACTTATTTTTTTGGTCATGAACTTTCATAATTCAAAATCACTGGACAGCTATTTTCATACTGAAAATAAAAATTGTAATTATTTAATTAATAAAAACTTTATTATTAAATTAATTATTACACTTAAATAAGTTTAATTTATTTATACCATGGGAACAAGGATATTAAAGTATAATTTTCAATACTTAATTATTTATTCTTACAGCATTAAGCTACAAGTGTAATCTAATAGTTTACAAATGCCACCTTTTTCTTCTAAGTGCTGTTTAAAGACTGCCTTGACTTTTTAGAGTATAAACTATTGCTTACCACCCCTGTCACACCAAAGAGAAAAGACATGGGGTAGGTTTTCTTCTTCCAGAACCACAAAGAGTAGAATCAATCAGAACGTTTTCCTGGCAAAGCTGCCAGTGATGCGCAGGGTAAAACTGAACCCAGCTTGCTTTTGGGCAGGTGATGTGCATGCCTGAATGCTGGCAACAGAACACCTTTCAAGTTGAAGGTGAACTAAAGAACCAAAAATGGATGCAGTAGATATGAAATAAGAAGAAACTGCTCTGGAATACTTTTATGAATATATGTTTCAGCATTATATGAGGCTAAATTATCCCTCCCCAGTATTTTATACTTAGAGCTCACCTACTTACAAGAATGACAAGAAACTCAGGTGCTTATCTTAAACTACTTTGTGCTAGAATCTGCCAAGATTTATTTCTGTGCAGTGCAGTTCACACAGCTGTATTTAACTCTTAACTGTCAAAAAGACAGCCCAGATATGGATGTGGATTCAAGAGTAAACATGCTTCTGGCTCAGATAGAAACAATGTGGGCCATACAACAGACAAATACATGGCTTGGGAAACAGGCAGGGCTGCTGAACACTTTCAAAGTAGGTAGCTGTTTCTGTATTTTTTCCTGACAGATATGTCTCTGATTACTGCATCACTTTACAAAATACAGTTCTATGTAATCTTCCACAGCATTACTGTTTGGGGTATGGGAATACTCTACGTATGGAAATTATTTTTTTAATCTCAGTATAGTTTGTAGTGGAAATCTGCAGCTGGAAATTGCTGTATTAGTACTTTCTGGCATCTGAAGATTTTTCATAGCTATTTATAGCTATTTGCAGTTACGATGATTTGAAAGTATGTAAGTTACTGCATTGAACAGCTTAGGCAATTGTTTCAGCAGTTGAATCTCAGCATTTCAAATCAGTAATTTTGTATGCTTAATTGAAAACTTTTTTCCTGAACTTTCTTATTGACAATAGATTTATTTATCCTTGCAGTTTCCTCTGAGAGAAGCAAATGCTACACTTTCCCATTTTACAGATGAGGAAATGCAACATAAATATCAAATCACTTGTTCAAGATCAGACAGACAGTCTTTGACAAAACTATGAACTCTAAATCCCAGGATACCAGTGTAGTCATTGGACCACTCTTCATCTTTTAGAGAACTATTCTTTCTGTCAAATATCATCTTTAAACTTGCTGACTTTTGAAATTACTTGTCCCTTGAAAATGGCAAAGTTGTGTGAAATGCTTTACAATATTGAGAAAATTGGATGTTGTTCAATTTTCATCAAAGCTAAATGAAAGCCCTGAAATATGAAAATGACAGCATTTCCCTCTAGTGGCTTTCTCAATATTTCGTAGTGTCAGGAAGACAATTTTTTTCTTTAGCTTTTCTCTTTTGACTTACTCCTTCCATACAATCTTTTTTCTCTCACTGAGTAACTCAGTTTTTAAATTTCTTTCATATAAATCTTATTTCTTAAGCACTTGTTTTGAACCAAAAAAAAAAAAAAAGAAGAGAAAGAAGAAAAATTTTATGAATTTTTTTTGGCTCAAACACTTTTCAGTAAATTCATTCACATCCCACACACAGTTTAACAAAATAAAATACCCTACCCCCCAGCCCCCAACATGGCGAGGAGTCGGGTTCTAACAACAGATATTTCCATTCCTCTTCGGATTTCCTTCTTTCTCAGTTCATTGCTAATCACTATACAAAGGCATTTGATCATCCTTAGTGCATCTTAACATTCAGGAAAAAAAATAACTGCAAGCAGTTAACAGAATCAGCCTTTTTCAAGAACCTAAAGTAGTAAAACAAAAAAATGAAGAATTTATATCCATATGTGTTGGTAAATCAAGTCTTCAACTTTTGCTTTAGGAAATAAATATATCAATGAAAATATAAAGTTTGTTTGCTTTTTTCCTAAAGCGTACAGGATAAAATAGAACATTATTTTTTACATTTCAGGGTGCTGAAACATAAAATTCTACAAAACTACAAAAAGTTGATACTGTCAGTTGTTGCTGGATTTTTGGTTGGATTTGTATGTGTGAGCTTTTTTTTTTTTTAGTGTTATTTAAAAATTCCAAGATAATTCAAAATGGATTGCTTCTCAAGAAATATGAAATTGGTAAGCATCAACAGTTAAAGATGACAACAATAACATTCTTCCCAGGAACTTCATCCACCTTTACTCCTGTTAAATCCACAGATTTCTGACTCATCATAATATTATCCTCTAAATCCATAATACTGCTTTCTGATGCAGATCAACCACCTACCAATGCTTTTTCCCTCTTATTTTCAGTACAGAGAGGAGACCTGGGCTTAACAATAACTTGATGCCTCAGTGGGCTCTGCATACCAGTGTATTGTAATGTATTTCTTCTTCATGCTGTTTACTCTGTTCAGAGTGTGCTGTTAGAGATAAAGAGCTTTAGTATGTCACTGAGCTTGGTTAGTTTTAAGGATCAGACAGGAATATCAGTAGCTTCGGAAGCATAAGATAAACAGTCAAATGCTTTTCTAGAAAGCCTATGAGCAATTATGGCTACTGTGTATAGTTTTTAATACCTTTTCTACAGAGACCACATATATATTTGGCATATTGCAGAGTGTGTAGGGGGAAGGGAGTTCAGGCTCTTTAGAATATATGTAACACCCTACTTTGGCTTTTTAAACTTATGAAATGAAGCAAGCAGTGAATCAATGACAAAAACAAAGATAGGAAATGATTCCACAGGTATTATCCATGGGAACCATCTGATAATGACTATCTATATTCAAATATAGATGAGTGGTGGGATGAGAAACTCTTGGTATTTTAATGTCATTTCTTAACAGTACCATTCTCAAGAATATCAATGCATCTGCCACTAATTTAAGGTAACATTCAAAGTGACTCTGGGAAAAGTGAGCTACAAGGATCAAGTGAATTACTGATATTGGTATAGCACAGAGAACTATTCCAACAATCAATTGTTCAATAAGTACAAATAATTCATCTATAGCTCCTTGTACTTTGCAATACAAACTAGTAACCAAAGTTTCTTCAAACCAGGCCTCACTGAAAAAGGCATCTATGAAATGACTGAAGTGATCTGTACTCATTACCAACCAAAGTTTCATGGACTGTTTATTGAAAGCAGTGTTTTAAAGATAACAAAGCAACCTTCTGTGGTTCATCATCTAAATAAAACATTGCCTAAATATTATGGATAATTCCAACTATATTATTTTAATGAGTGACTCCCTGGAGTTAGTTGAAGATTTCTTTGCAAAAACAGCTCTAATTTTGATTAAGGCACAGCTATTATCCTAGATGGCCCAAAACATTTAAGGTTATATAAGAGAAAAACAAAATTTAGAATCATCATTAATTCTGACATCTGATTGCATTCCAATATATTTCTTACTTTGTAGCCTTGAATGATTTATAATTTTGTTCTCCTATCTAAAGGGAGCATACATAATTCTTTTTTTTTTTGTTGAGATTCTGTTCTTTCAATTAGCCTTTCGTGGTAGTTTCAAATTTAAAAGGTGTTTGTTCATTTTCAGTGAATTTGCTCCTACTGCTTAAAGAAAAATGGAGAAAGACAGGATCAGATGAAGGTGCCTGAAGCTATTGCAGACTCCTGTTGGCTTGTTTGACAAGATCTTACTGGTGCAGATGGAAAATAGGTTATTTCAGAGGTGGACATTAGTACAAGAATAAGAGAAGAAATACATTTCATACTGAGCCTGATCAAAGATCAAGAGTAAAGATATGAAACAAGAATAGCCTTTAAAAAAAATCGTGCCAGTCTGGTTCTTATGAAACATACAGAAAAAAGAGAGACATCTCACACTGGGCCTGTTCTAAGATAAAGAATGTAAATATAAAGAAAGAATTGCCTTAAAAATTTATTTGTACTAAGATAGTCCGGTCCTTATAAAACCATTAAAAGACTACAGAAATGGATTCGATTTTTTTAAAAATCCAAATGAAAGTAAAACTTCTATGGTAATGAAATAAGTCTGGAAAGTCTTTAAGCTGCTGAAGGAACTGGCCAAATAAATTAGAATAAAACTTCATGGTTCCTGCTACATGTCATTGAGAGGCTGGTGGTCGCAGTGCATACTTAGCATTGAGAAGCTACGCAGAATAAAAATCACTGACTGCATATCAAGTGTCTACTCTTGCTAAAACTCCTTTGGGGGAAATGAATGATTATTTAAATAAAAAGTTGAAAGAATTGTAATGAATTAAGTCATGTTGTCAATAGTTAAAAAAGTGAACAGCATTTTGAAGATTCTTAGGGGTAGGATGACATTAACTGTTTGCTGTCATTATACCAAACCCTATCAGAGAACAGGGGTAAGGCTAAGCATCAAAACAATTTCTGACCTGAAGAGCTGTATTTTTTAATGATTCAATTTCTTAACGATTAAAATATATCTTCTGACATCTTGTTTTCTAGGTAATGTGGTTGAAATTTGTGAGTAATTTTAGATAAGCTTTTGATAGACAAATTATACTGTTTCTGTAGTCAACTGATGTATATTGGATCCTTTGAGGGGTCCTAAGCACAGGTATCAGCATTTGTACATACATGAAGAATAAATTCCTTGTTACACCCAGCCTTCCAAAGGTAACTGATATGTACTGGAGTCTTCTAAACTTGTTTTATTCTGGTTTAATTTAGAAACATTTAGTTAACATCAGTTGAACCTACCATTTTTATACTCATATTTAGAGGACCATTTTCTAAAGGATGCAAATAATCACAGATCTTTGTAAGACGTAGGTTTAAATATCCTCTTCCTGCTCCTTTTGGCTATCTTCATGGCATGAAACACATCTCTTTCTTTCTTCTTATTTTATCAAGTTCTTTTGGATCAAGGCTTGTACTGCATCAGAAAACAGCATGATGGAAAAGGGGGAAAAAAACAGAGATAAAATAACATTTTCATAAGGAGCTTCCTTGATGCATTTATGCAAGCAGGTAAATCAAGTATTTACAAACTGGGGCCTCAGCGCATTTGGAAGTGAGAAAACTCTTTATAAAGTAATTTGTTGCACTGTACTTTCTGATTCTAAAAAGTCAAGTTTCTTAAGATCTGTATCTTGGTCTTCTTTTCCTTCTGTACTGGTGAGGTAAAAATATTTCTTTTATCAGCTCTTAGAGAGAAATAGAAAAGGAGATCTTGAAAATTTCAGTAGGTTCACAGGGAAAAAGAGAACCTGAAGGTCTTTTTATACTAATGAAACTCTGGAGTTCAGGTCAGTACAGAAAGCAGTTTGGAATGGGAATTGAAATAGTTTTGAAGAAAGTCCTATCCTTCTATGTTTTAAAGGAGTTCTTGTTACTTTATTTGGTCTAAAACATAATGATGATATACTTCTTAGTCTTTTAGTTGTTTGGTAAGAGACCAAACAAAGTTCTTTTAAAATTACAAGGTTCTTCATGAGAGTCCCTAGATTAAACTATTTTTTTAACCATTCCCTTTTCTGTTTTCCTGTCATTTGCTTAGTAAATATTGAAGCAGCCCTTATGATCTGCCTTCTATACCTCTAACTTCTTTACTAAAGTGAACAGGTTTTCCTTTTACTCAATTATTGCAGTATGGAGCAGTTTAGGCCTCTGCAAGAACCTCTAAAGTAGTTGGGTAGAGTAATTATCTTCATGAATTTCATAAAGTCTTTTCAACCAGCTGCTTTCTCTGTGGTTGAGGAAAGCTAGATTTTGGTGAGAACTGTCAGGTATTTTCTATAGCTGATAGAAAGGCCCTTTCTGTAGTAAATTTGTAATGTGTAAATCTCTAATATGTAAACAGTTTTCCTGTTTCTTCCATTCTTTCTATTTCTTTTAATTAAAATTAATGTTTTGAGTATTTCTCAGAGACAATGACAACTAGAGAAGCGTTAAATATTAAGAAACAGTGTGAGAGGGAAGAGTTTATGAGATCTACTTTGGTCTTTTAGCATCAGGGGCGAGTAAGGGTACGTTTTTCTTTATGGGAACAACAAGCAGATGAAGGGATAGCTAAGCAATGTTGAGGACAAACTTGAATTGCCTTTCTTTTATCGATGGACAGAAAATGGTACATAAAAATGGCAATTTCAAATCAGTGAAACCTGCATTTCCATTTCCTAGCGTTGATACTTGATTCCAGTTTTGTTTATCAATACAGTGGACAATGTTAAACATTTAAGGACCCTCTGTTGCCCATAATTGATTTAATTTCAATTATTATTCCTCACAATTTTAAATTTACAGTAATTATCATCTTATCGATTGAGAACCAACAATATAGGTGTTCAAATTTTCAGATTTAAATGGAGATGTATCAGATAAGTATTTTTAAATTCTTGCTTAATGGTAAAGGATTCAGAGCTAACAGTGAATTAAGTCAGCATAGTGAACACTTCCATCTGTTATTGTAACAAAATGTGTGAGTGTTTTTTCAATATCAGGGAAAAGAATTTTTATCTAAATATATCAGAGTTCAGGGAAGTATAGCTCTCTGTACACATTGTACATGTACTTCAGGGCAACCGAGTATGGAAATATGCATCTTCTGGAAGATTTTTTTACCAGAAACGTTCAATATTAATTAAGGTACTAGAAAAATGCAGTGCTTGAGGCAATGAAAGTATAAGTATCTAACCTTTCCATTTAGTTATTGCTCATCATGGTCTTTCTGTAAGGGAGGTCTGAAGATTTACTATCTGGCAGAAGAGCTGTGTCAGTTCAGCAGCAGGGCTGTGGAGAGAAAGTGACCAAAGGTTCTGCACTTTGCCTGAAATCAGAGAGTCCACTTTGGAGACCTTGAAAGAAGAAAAAAAGAATAAGTTCTGCATTGCCAATAATGTGGGCCAAACAGGAGGGACAGAAGACAAGTGCCTGTGCCTGTCTGAAATGCAGTGATAGGTTTATAACTACCTTAGAAAAAAATTCTAAACGGAAACAAAGATATGTAAGTGTTCCCACAATAGGAGGCAGGTTACAATTTCCCTTGTTGTTTTTGTACAAATAACTCTGACTCATGCTCCATATGCTCCTTTTCTGTCTGCATTTAAACACTGAATATTCACTTGCCCTCCCCATCTGTAAGTTGCTTTTTTTTTGAAATACATTTATTCACTGTTTCTGTTTTAGAATTTGGTTACAACCACTGACTGAACTCATTCAACTTTTATTTTCCAAGAAAGTGATGCAGTTCTAAAACATTCTCAAAATCTGCAATCAGTTTGCCCTTGATTTTCCTAGTATCTAAGGAGCTAAGCATTCAGGAAAACAAAAGCACTTAGTGGGACCTAAATAATTTATCAAGTCTTTTGTAATACCTAAGAAAAATAGGAGAGAAGCAATAACAGAAATAAAAAAG
>VYXC01007729.1:417251-429157 GCA_013397175.1 Platysteira castanea
TTTTTTTTATTTAAGAATAATTTTGTGCATGTCCAAACACATGCCCACACGTGTACACAAGATTTGAAGGGAAGAAAACAAAAACAATTTCTTAATTTTGGCTATTTCCAATGGAGAAGGGAAACAAATGTCAGGATTAAAAAAAAACCAAACCAACGAAAACCCCAGAACCTATACTCAATTTGCCTCCTAAAGAATTGAAAAACCACAAACCAAACCAAGGAGATAGAAGCTTGAGGAACAATTTGCTTTGTCCTTATGAATGATATTTATCTGCTGTAAAAGAAAGTTTCATTTTTTCTTTCTTTTTGATAGAAACAAATGTCAGAGAGGTGTGTGTTGTTTCAGCACAATGCAGCTGAGGAGTGGGTAAGGGGTTTTTTGGTCCTGCAATTGATCTAAAACAAACAAACAAAAAAGTAACAGATAAGGAGATCTCAGTTTTTGTTAGTATTTCCAACTGTTCAGCAAACAAACAAGCAAAACCAAGAGCTTAGTATTTGCTCTTCAAACTTGTATTGCTGTGAGTTTCTGGTTCAGCATTCCAGGTGAAATACCAGTGGCTAAAAGCAGCATGCACACAGCTCTGTGTGCAGCAAGCAGACCACAGGCATCGCACCCAAATGCAAGAGCCAAGCCGGTTCCACTACTAGCTCATTGACTTTAAATCATTTTAAAGGCCACTACGTTTTGAAATTATTCATTTAAACCATGATAGATGGCATCAGTTTATATTCAGAGAAGCAATAAAGAAGAAATCTACATTCACCTCTCAACAATGCCGTCTCTCCCAATATTGGTCCTCAATGATAATAGGAATACTATCCCTTATGGCTTTTCTGATACTTAAAGACCATTAGAGCTCAACAGCATGCTATGCACTGGTAAACACTGTCTGACTGATGAGTCCACTTGTTTGAGGAGTGACTGTAGTAATATGAAATCAGGTAATAAATAGTTCAGGCTCTACAGGTTTGCACTTAACTTTGGTTTATTATATTCTAGGAGTGATTCAATAGTGTTGAAAGATACAGTACAATTCAAGTTCTTCCCTCTCAGCGCACAGTTACTGCTACAAACAACCTCTTTTTGCAGAGATAAAAAAATGAGAGTTTGGACAAGGCTTTTGGAGGTCAGGCAGTCTGACCTCCTCCTCAAAGTAGTGCTGACTTCAAATGTAGACCCCACATACTCAGATTCTTTTCCAGTTAAATTTTTAGAGGCTCCAAGGAGGAAGATTTCAGGATTTCTCTGAACTATCCTTTCTAGTGCTTGACCACTCTAGTTGTGAAGATTTTTATTCTTTTGTTCAAAGGAAAGTTATCTGACTCAAGGCTAATCAGATTAAAGAGAAGTACTCAGTGTGTGCCAGAGGAACAAAGATGTGGTGAGAATAACCCCTGAATCTTAAAGTCCATCTGAGCTGGCTTAAGGTGTCTGGGAAGGAGAAATCTTCTGTCTCCAGATGTCCACCAAATCTAGCTACATGTAATTTTCCAGTATTGTAACTGGTTTTGTTGTACCCTTTTACTACACGCCTCTTGTCCTGTCACTTCCCAGGAAAAGGTTTCCCCTTCCTTTCCATCTTCTCTGCAACCTTTCTGTAGTGTTGTCTTTTTCTCCTGCTTAAATAAACCCAGTAACTCTGTCTCCTAAATATTTTAATGGCCCTCCATTTGATTGTCTCTAGAATTCATGCAGAATTCAGTAGGAGACTATGAAGAATTATCAGTGTGGAAGGCAAGCAGCAAGCCTATTAGGACTGCAGCTTTTATTGGCAGATGACTGTACCTAGGTCTCTTAACAGGAGATTTTTCTTGGCTGTTATTATTTGTGATTTTTCCTCTGGCACTGGAATTGATTTGTCGTATAGGCATGGCTCTTCCAGAGACCTGCCCTGCCAGACCTGGCTCTTTCACTGCTGTTGACAAAGGCCTGTATTTTTTCCACATCTGTAGACATAGAAAGAGGCATCTAGTGGTCAGAACATACCATCTTTCAGCTTCCACCATTGAGGAAATCCACCTGTGTTGACTGCAGCTTCTGTGAGTCCCTACTTTTGTGGGAGGAAGAGCTTGGATTCCTTCTGTTCCTCCCCCACCTTGGAGTCTGCAAAAACCCACTTGATCTGCCATTCATTCCTCCTTTGCTATGCAGCCTGCTCACTCCATCTCTCACCTGGTAACTCAGTGATTTAAGCAGATCACACACCTGTCACTGATGAGGCTGTCATCGCCACCAGCTAAAGCTTCAGGGAAGAGCTGTGAAACTAAATTGCAGCTGAATAGTCACCTCTCAGCTAAACTTTCCTCCCACTGCTGTATCTTTTCAGCCCTTAAGTAGCTTTTGCTTTTTCATTCCCCCAAGTATATTAAGATGCACCACATGTAGGACATTGTTGTAGTATAAATGCACCATTAAACTAAGAGCAAAGAGATATTCTTAGCTCTGCCTCTTCATTTCCAAACACATAAACAGGGAGCGAATATTTCCCTTCCACACATTCAGACTTATGTTGATTTGATTTTAGTATGTCTCAGCACAGCTTCTAGCCCTCTGGCACTTCTTTCTAAGAGCTGAATTTCAACGTGTGACTGCTTCAAGCAAGTGTTTATGAATGCAGCTAATTGCCACCTCTTTAACACTGATACATGACATCATCATCATAATCTAAAAATACTACTTCTAAGTGAAGAATAAGTAACAGAATCTGTGGATGATCACCAGCCAGTTTACTTTAACATTTAGCTGATGAGTCGTTGAGTATGTTTCCCATCAGGGTAAGTCTCTAAAGGAAGGTCTGCACAGTTTCATTATTGGTGAAAGAAAAGGCAGCACCTGCATTTAGTTAAAAATTCATAGTAGCTTTGATTGTAGACAGCCTCTATTTTACTTGGTTGTATCTTTTGCCCCCAGGGTTCTTGACCAAATCTGAATTTATTTGGAAAGACCAAAAGCAAATGGTCCAGCCGTTTTTGCACATGATGAGGATTAAAACATAATATTTGTTGTAAAAATATTATTCTATCATTAAAATATTTTCTTGAACAGATATATAGCTGGAAAAGCTATTAATAGAAAATTGAGATTTCGTTTGGCATCTGAATGGTCTATTTTGAGGAGATATGACTGTCTGTGTTCCAGTATTAATTAATCTGAAGTGTGACTGAAAAATGGAAGTTTGCCTTTAAACACCTGTTCCTCATAAAAAAATTTATTCTACATTTATAAAGTTTTACTTAAATAGTAGTTGTGTTTTATATCCAGGTATAACTTAGCTTGAAAATTAAAAGTTGTACAGAGAGTAGTCTGGGCTGAATAAATATTGGTTGTTTGGGATACGGAAACCCTGAGAAATGGAAAGGTTTGATGGAGACAAACTACATGATATCCCATTCTTATGGTCACAAAAATCTAAGAAAACACTGGTGAATAAATTTCTGTTTTTAATTGAGTACTATAAACAGATTTTAAACTCAATATGCAGTTAAATAAAGTAGACAACAGTCAGAAATTGTCCTTGTTAACAATATAAATGTCATCAGTAAAGAAGTATTCTATGCTCCCATTCACTTCAAAGAGAGGGCCCAGCACAGAATGGTCTCTTCTGTCTTTTTACCCCTTTTTTGGTAGCTTATGCTGTCACTAGATTGAATATTGTTATCTTCACAAACACTCATCCTCCCCAAGAAAATAAAAACAATTCTCCAGAAACAAGGCTATTTGACATTCAGCATGATCTTTAATGTGGTTCTATATAAAGTTTACATAATCCACCATTAAAAGGTGGAAAGAAATACAAGCCATTGATAAGAAAAAAATGAATTTTATGTCTCATGTTATCAGTTTATATATTTCATCCATTTTATATCTCTTCTTCAGCATCTTATGAGTCCCTCATTCTTGCTCTTTGCTCAATAAAATTGTAGTCTGTCTCTTTTGAATAGAATGTGCAATAAAGATGCAATAAATTCATATTAACAAAACCCAGTACATCTGAGGAGACAAATCAAGGTCCAGAACTTGGAGATGAGTGTTTACTATACATACCCTTGCACAGTGTGGATGTAACACTCAGCAACACTTAAAAGAAATCATTTCTCATTCAAAATTCATGATATTGTAACTACAGATTTAGTAACATACTGGCAGTTTCTATTGATTAACTCAGGGATATTGTGGAAACTTGAAGCGTGCTGAAAGTGCCTTTAAAAGGAAATACTGATTTTTATCTGGGGAGGGTGGTAGGCAAGCCTGCTAAAAAGATGTGAGCAGTGTAGTTCTTTTAGACTAGTAACAGCAAGTGAGCTGTAGTATATGTGTTCTTCTATATGAAAATCACCTGTCTTTCAAAACCAACTTTTCCTTGATAGCAAGTTACTGTCATTTGTATTGATGGAGGTTAAAAAGACAGAGATTCATATTTTTGACTGAACAACTAGAACTTGAGGAGAGCCCCAAAAATCCAGGAGTTGATCAGAGCATATTGTCAAGCATATAATACTGAAGACTCGCCTTGAACTTACCTGATACTTACTCCTTGCTGAGCCTTTATATGGATTTACCAAAAGTTTGATGTCTTGCTGCACTTCAAGGCACATGCATGTTGTCAACTATATCAACTACACTTGATATCTCGTAAAATAAACTGGTATTTTGGGAAAAAATTTAATGTTGTTCCACCTAAAACAGGTTATCCAGAGAAGTTGTGAATACCCTATCACTGGAAGTGTTCAAGTCATGTTGGATGACCTTGAATGTTTGAGGAACCTGATCTGCAGAAAGATGTCTCTGTCCATAGCAGGTAGATTGGATCAGATGAGCTTTAAATGTCCCTTTGGACCTAAACAATCCTGTGATTTTATAATTCCTTTCTGCAACTTGCCTTATAAGTTATTTTTTCCTATCTCATTATCTGGTTTGACTTAGTAATGGATTTTCTTGCAATTGGTTAAAAGCAAGAAACTTGAGAGTCATTTTACAGAATAAGTACTTGAGCCACCATGACTTGAGGATTTACTTTCATGTAATGCAATATCCATCTTTGCTTTTGTTATGCAGCTGAAGTTTCTGTAACTTATAAGAAAGAGGTATCATTTAATTTATTTAGAATATGTGCATGAAATTAAGACAGTAAAGATTTATACCAATGATGAGCACATTCAAATGAACCACTGCCATTAGCACTGGTATTTCTGTCATTAGTAAATTGACTTTCCTACATAATTTTCATATATACATAATGCTGTGGTTGCAGCCAGGAGAGGGTTACTTTTGCAGCAGCCAGGAGGGGTCTGGCCAACACCCTGAGTTTTTCTATACCGCTTGAGGACGTGCAGAGGGGATGGAGGGCTGTGAGGACCCTTCTGCTGTGGACATTGATGGCCTGTGTGGTCAGGTAGCGTTGTGCTCCGCGTGGGGAGCAATCGCGTGTGAATCGTCCACCCGTGTGCTCTGCCAGTAGCACTGTTGCTGTTACCTTTAGTTTTCTTATTTCATTGTCGTTTCCAGTACAATGTTCTTATTCCAGCCTGTGATCTTTACCTTTTATACCTCAATTTCTCCTCTCTATTCCACTACAGATGGAGGAGAAGAGTTAGGAAGAAACCCATGGTCTGGGGTGTTTCAGTGGGAACACTAGGTTGGGGAGCACAATTTTTAAACCATGACACATATATATAGAGAGAGATTTTTGTATGTGAATGTATCAAGATGAAAGCAAGAGCTTAAGAACGAGGTCAATTACTAGAGACAAATTACCTTCTTTCATAAAGATTCTTCAGTTGTTTGCATTTACACTGTTTAAAAACATTAAAACGAATTTTCATTTTTTAAACAAGCACACCTTTGAAAGTTAAAGATAAGGACTCAATTTTTTTCCTGTCTGGTGTTATTTAAGTAGATTCCTCCCTCCTCCTACTGTCTTCTTAATGTGATTTGGTAATTTCATGTCTCTGGAATGTCAGCAAGAGTAATAAAATAGCAATTTAAGAACATGTTAAAAGCCAATCTGAATGGCACTGCTCTTCTGAAGCTATTAAGATCAGCACTCACAGCAAGTCCTCATACTAGACAGCTCTGAAACTTCCATGCGTAAAAAGAGTAGTTGTTTGGGCTCAGGGGATATTCTATAAAATGAGGTGCCAAATCAGAATTTACGGATTAATGTCGTTTCAATGTAGATTATGCAATTCACCTTTTGGCAGTTTTCTAAAAAAATGTCTTCCCCGTTACTAGTCTTCATCTCACCTTGATTTTTACAGCACAGCTTTCATATTTTGTGATTAAAAAGTCATTACTGAAGAAAGAGAAACCTTACACAGTTCAGAGTTTGGCATAACACCCAAAGATATATGTGCTGATTTCAGGTTTTAGATCTGCTTAAGTAGTTTCCCAGTTTTGATTTGCTTAAGTTGTTTCCCAGTTTTGAAAGACTAATATCTCTTGTTTTGCTTTTTTTCCTTTAGTATCCAGAAGGGAGAGTTAAATGATGGAGAAGGAAAAAAAAAATGGGAGAAGGAAGGCCATAATTAAGATCTTTCATCACTGAGAATCAGGTAAGGAAAACAATAAGCCAAGAAATTCGGGTTGTTAATGTGTGTCACTCCTTCCTCCATTTTGGAACCTTTAACTTACTAAGAAATATTAATTTTCTGCATAATTAGGTGAAATATTATTTCTCTGAAAAAAGAAGAAAGTGTACCTGAAAATAGATACTCTATCAGAACTTTATTTGATTTGGTTTTTTGTGGTTGCATCTGTAAAATAATTGACATTTGAACTAAAGTGTGCTGAAAGAATCTAGCTCCTGACTAAAGGTTGTAGCTTTAACGCAGGGAGCATTTTACATCACAGACATATTGCACTCTAGGAGGAGAACATAACACGTTTTTGTCTTGCCACCATCAGGTCATCAATCGCGCACAGCACCTGTCTTGTACGCTCATCACAGCCGGTGCAGCACTGTTTGTCCAGAGCTCAGTTCTCTATCCTTGTTTCATAAACACATGGCCCCGGGTCAGCATCTGGATCACAGAGCTAGAAGCCAAGGCACAGACCTGACATTAATGCAGCTGCAGGGTGGCTCAGGAGAGGATTTAGAGAGGGTCCCAGTTTTAATGGAGCTTGAAAGCAAAGGACAAGAGAGTCTGATCTTCCATCTCTTTTCTCACATGGACATCTCCACCAGCTCTTCTTGTGCAGCCAGTTAGACTTCTAAGAGAGGGAGAAAGGGCACTTCATGCCCTGACAATGGTTGTTTGAGCTGTATTGAGCTAGATAAGAATTACACCCTCATCGGGTCCTCTTTCCAGCAGGCCACCCACTGTCAGGGCAAAGGAGAATACATGCCTCCTCCTCATTTGACAGCCACTATCTACCAATGTACAACATCTGTCCTCTTCAAATGAGTAGCTCGTCTCCCTCTTCTAAAAAAAGTGATGTCTTATTCCTTGTCAAGGCAACAGGATATTGCTAGTAAAACAATGCCTATCATCATCATGTCACCAAATGTCCCAGAACCATCCTTAATAGTGAAAAATAATACATGTACTCATGACACATTTGCAGGGCTCATTGCTTCTCTCCCTGACACTTGCCTACCTTCCCAAGCTGTTCCTCAGAGATTGTCCTGAGGTGCAAAATCCACTGTAAATTGTGATGTTGGGTGCCACCTTTCTATTAGAAGCTAAGTAGTTTGGCAAAAAAAAAAAAAAAAGATATAGAAAATGGCATGGACCAATGGAGATACTATAATCAGAGTGCTTGTCAACACTGAATCCTCCTGCCTGGATCTGAATGAGGTTGTTCCTCTCCTGTCCTGAGCTGATTTAACACCGCCTATCTTGGAAGACAGGAAAGTTGTGAAATGTATTATGTAATATTGTCCCACAAGGAAGTACCCAGCAATCATGTCTTGTTTAATTTTGTTTCCTTTCTTTTCCTATTGTGGATGATCAACTACTCATTAAAACTATTTTCTCCTATGCCAAATCTATTTTAAAGAGACCATTATATCAAACAAGGAATGAATGCAGTTGAAGTTTGGAATAGATTTTCAAGGGTTCGAAAAGATGGGACAACGTGGACGAAAAAGGGGAAAGAGGAGGACCAGTAAAGCCATCATATACACTGGTTTGCTTATATTTTTTAGGCAACTCTTCTGCTGGAAAGGCTACCGTTAAACTCTAAACAATTCCAGCAAAGTTGTTGGTTTTTTTTTTTTCCAAAAGATCCATTGCGTTGCAGTCACAGTATGTGTAGCAGTTTTGAAATTTCTACTACAGCAGTTGGTCTAATTAAGTAGCAGCTATGCTCGTGGCTGGGTATGGATGGGAAGTTTGGGTATGGGTTGGGAAAGGTCTTCACTCCAGGACAGGCAAGTACAAAATCTCAGATTGCTTTTTCTGTGATTGATGCTCACACAGAATGTACAGGTCTGTATTAAGTACAGAATAAAGTCAGCTTTTGCTGCTGGCCATTGCTACTTTCCAACCGTGTGGGACCTACCCTGCGTGCAACTCAGAAATCGGTCCACAGGCTGTTCTGCTTTCGAAATTTGTTCCTTGTTCCAAAGTCTACATCTGGTGATGTCATCTACAGCCAAAGACAGCATATGTGGCAAAAATGTGCATGAAACACCTGGCACTCAGCTTTCTACAGTCCCTTGGAGACTGATTTGGTCCAATTTATCTTTCTTTGTCTCAGTGGCCAAGCTCACCCTGACTGATAGATCTGAAATATTGGCACTGACCATAAAACCTGATAAAACACCAAAGCTGGATGATTGCTTTCCATCTATATGTTGTACCCATGATATTATTTATAATTGTGATATAGACAAGCAATCCTTGAACCATGTCTTGTCTCGATAGCATAGCCATAGGAAGCTTTAAGTCCAAATTGGCACTTACTTCTGCTATAATCTTTTGGAAATGTACAAAACCCAAAATTTTCAACAGTACCTTATTAATCCTCTCTGAGTTTCTGCCAGGGTGGCAAGTACAGTGCTAAAAATGTTTAGCATTTTCTTATCTGGAGTTTTATGTACAGAGGTGACGGTAAGTGAAATATCTCTGTGTTGATTTGCAGCTGTCAGAAAGTTATGAAGGAAAGATATGGGAACAGTGAGCTGGAGCTAGAGCTGGCAGCATTGTGTCTGAATGGCATGGAAGAGGAGGATCCAAATGAGCAGTTGCTTTAACAGTTATATCACAGGGTGGCAACACCAGACTGAGCTAGGAGGACAGACCAGGATGTAGACTGGTGCAATAAGATTTCAGGATGCACCTATAAAAATATTTATGTCTTCATTATGTCACAAAATAAGAAAATGTGTAATGACTTTTCAAACTGTGCTTTTTCTGGACAGCATTTCCAAAGTAGATTCCAATTTCTAATCCATATTTCTGAAGAGAAAAATCTCCAGAAGTTAAATTTGCTGAAGACATACAACTGCGAAGTCAGCAGGATTCTCTTTGCCAGTACTTCCTACAATGAATGAGTTGCAATAATATGTGTATACAGGAGCGTCACCTTTCAACAGTAGAAAATTTAGTAGATTTAATTTTGAAGGAAATTTAATTTCTTTCTTAAATTTCATTAAAAAAAAAATACTTACACTTCTGCACTACTTTCTATTTATTGACAAATTTCATCCAGCAGTTTCAATAAACTTTACATATTCAAAACTTCAGAAATGCATATGCAGGAGACAACCAATTAAACTGACTGACAAGAGTATTAAAATGGACAATAGACATGTTTGTAAGAATGTTTTATTAAATAGATCCCCACTAATAGAGGCAATTTTGCTTTCCTATTTTAATTGGTTTTTTTAAGCTTTGAAACGTATGAGTTTAAATGAATCTTACTCTTTGCAAATAATGTAATTTTAATGAAGCCAAATATAAAAGAAATTATATAAAATAAATATAAATTCTTTTAGGATAGCTATGAAAAGAAGGTCTTATTTGATGATGTGAAATAAAAAAGTCTTTGTTTGAGTTCAATTTACAATTACATTTCTTTTTCTTGTTCCGTTTTTTACTTTTCTGCTATCTTTGTCTGCAGATGGATTTTTTTAAGACTTTCAACTGACTGACAAAGTCAATAAGCCACTCTTTACAGAAACCAAAACTTTCCATTCTCCAGCCCAGGTGTTTAGAAATAAGTGACAGTGTACATTTTGAACTGTAACTCATAATTTTGTATAAATGCTGGTTGATACCAATAGCGTGTTTAACTTTCTCCTACAACTTGTCTTATTTTCCTCAGTAGATCAATAGGCAAACCCACATATCTGTAGCAACATGAGCTTTGTCCTGTCCCAAAAAT
The DNA here is from genome assembly GCA_013397175.1 of Platysteira castanea. Classification (NCBI taxonomy): domain Eukaryota; kingdom Metazoa; phylum Chordata; class Aves; order Passeriformes; genus Platysteira; species Platysteira castanea. The sequence continues at coordinate 427,587 of VYXC01007729.1, forward strand.
ACTACTTGCTTTAGCGCCATATCTTGTGAACTGCATGCAGAGATAATGCCTGTGGAGGGTGGAAAAGGGGCAGAAAAAGAAGATGTACCAAGTCTACCTCATAGCTTAGTAGCTTGGCTAAGTTATCTTATAGCATAGAAAGGGTTAATCAATTGATTTAAAATAGCCTACACCCAAAGGTTTCTTCCTTCTTTCATAAGTTTATCATCTCTCTCGTTTTAATGGTGAGAGCAGGAACATTATGCCACAGAGAGATGGTGGGTACACCATCCCTAGAAATATTCAAGGTCAGGCTGGACCAGGCTCTGAACAACCTGATTGAGTTGAAGATGTTCCTGCTCAATGTAATGGGCTCGGGCTAGATGACCCTTAGAAGGTCACTTAGAACTCAAACTATTCTATGATTCTATTTATTCAGCAGAAATACAGTTTCTGGACTTTTCTCATATGTGTGTGTGGTGATTTTTCCACAATCACTTCCTTATGTAGAAGAATATTGATAAACTTCAGTAAACAAGGGTAACTCTTTTAAACCTGTGTGTCTTACAGATTCAAGAACTGAAAACCCTGAGGCAACTCCATATTCAGTGAAAGGTCTGAACAAGTAGAGTTTGCTAGATGTGAAAGTTTTAACCACCCCTTGCATGCCACAGCTGTGACCCCCAACCCCAGTCAAAACAACTGCCTATGTGAATATTTGCACTGCCTAAAGTCTGCCACTTATTCCTTTGCACCACATTAGTTGTCTGCCTGGGATCACATTAAACTCGGCTAAGCATAACATGCAAAGAAAAAGTGACCCTGAAAGATTCCTTTCAAGTGCTCCTCCCTTCTCTGCTGCATTTTAATGTGGCTGCCATGTAGTTCAGGGGCCATTATAAGCCCTATGTTTGTCTAATCCTGCTGTAAATGTTTCATTTCTCCGAAGAAGATAATAGGACTGTTGGCTTATATTAAATGCAAAATCACATTTTTTACCAAAAATACTCAGCTCAAAAAATTGTGCTGGTTCCAGCTGGGTTAGAGTTAATTTTCTTCACAGTAGCTGGTATGGGGCTGTATTTTGGATTTGTGCTGAACACAGGGTTGATAATAGAGAGATATTCTTGTTATTGCTGAGCAGGGCTTGCACAGAGTCAAAGCTTTTCCTGCTTCTTGTATTGTCAGGCTGGCAAGGAAGTTGGCGGTGCACAGGAGGTTGGGAGGAGACACAGCTGGGACAGGTGACCCCAACTGACCAAAGGGATGTTCCAGACCATGTGATGTCATACTCCGTGTATCAAGTGGGAGGGAGAAGGAGGAAGCAGGGGACATTTGGAGTGATGGTGTTTGTCTTCCCAAATCACAATTACATGTGATGGGGCCGTGCTCTCCCAGAGATGGCTGAACACCTGCCTGTCTATGGGAAGCAGTGAATTAATTCCTTGGTTTGCTTTGCTTGCATGTGCAGCTTTTCCTTTCTCTTTAAACTTTTAAATGGTCTTTATCTCAACACAAGAGTTTTCCAGCTTTTACCCGTCTGATTCTCTCCCCCTGATTTTTCTGCCCGTGGGGTAGTGAGTGAGTGGCTG
>VYXC01007729.1:429391-494688 GCA_013397175.1 Platysteira castanea
GCAATCCCAATTGGAGAATTTTTTTTTTTTTTTTGGTGGCCATGTGGGGCAAAACCACAATGAAAAGTACTGTTAAATAAGTAGTGTTACTGTTTCATATCACTATGAAAATATTTTAATCAAATGCTCAGGTTCCACAGCCAATGGGGAGGTGGGAAATTAGTTTCTAAGAATATTTCTTCTTTCTGTTGAGCTTGGAGGGGAGTTTAAATGAAGTAAAAAATACATGCAAGTCTCTTATATCTGCAGAAATGTTATGCTGTATTGTATGAATTTGCGGAAAACAAAACATTAGCTCAAACAAGATACTAGAAAAGGGATTAGGGAATTGCCATCTTTCAATTATTTGTTTTAATTTGAATGTTCATTAACTATGTAATAGAATGGAAGGGCTTAATCACCTCATTTATAAAAACAACATCACTGGCAATTTAACTGCAATGATAGTTCTTCTAGAAAATTTTTTAGTTAACTTGTAGTGACAAATAAGTGATAAAAAAAAGTAGTTATACTGCCAGAAAGACAACATAAAATGTTGAAATGTAGCAGTACTGAAGTAATCTGATTATTATCTATCTACAAAACAGACAAGAACTAACAGCATGTCAAAGAAGGAAGTTAAAAGATGTTTTTCACCACAAGCACAAATATTGTTAAAATTATGCATTTTGTATGGATCACAAACCTTAAACTTTGCTGCTAAGTGAAAATTCATTAAACTAACATTACTATAGTGGGTTATAAACAGTTGTATTAAAGGATATACTGTAAGTATGTGGGTGATAGCAATAAGTCTTTGAAACGAGTCTATAGAGCCATGTTCTCTTTCGTAGCATCTCCATTTCCTGAAGTGCCTTTTAACGCAGCCTTTTGCAATGGGTTTGAAGGGCATATTCAGAAAATAATATTTAAATTATGCCTATACTTTAGATTTCCTAATATGACACCTGGATTACTGTGTCCAGTTTGGTATACCATGATTTAGGACTATATAAGAAGAAACTAAAACAGAATAAGAATTGCTAAAAGAAATTTAAATTGTTCCTGATAAATTAAAGGATTAAGAAGGGAATGATAACAATCTTCAGCAGCTTGAGAAGGTAGTTGGAAAATCAGAGGATCTGATACCCAAGCCCTGTCACACAGGATAAATAAGAAAAGATTTAAAACTGAAAGGAGGAAAAAGTAGGTTGGTGAAATGAATGTGGATGTCAATGTATTGGCAGCGGTGTGGCTACAGGGGGAAGAGCCTAAGCACTGCCCCGTGATGGACGCTGCAGGCTCCAATGAACCCAGTGCAGCAGAGCATATCTGCCCTGAATAACATCTCTAAGTGTGAAATACATGTCCTACCAAAGTCCTAACAGAATTTTGGAATAAACCAGTCAGGATGCATTATGTAGCACTCACACATACCTATGCTTCATTGATAGACCATATACCTCAAAAAATACTGTTGCAACCATAGTCTATGTCTATGTGTCTCAATATAGGGGGTTCAGAGGGGAAGGGAAACACAAAATGGAAAAATGGGGACGTCACGGCAATCCACTACTTTGGGAGAAAGTGAGTTTGGGCTGCGCTGTGGCAACACCACACCCTTGCCTTGATCAAAAGCTGAGTAACTGCACACAATGAGCCATGATGGTGCAAGCGGGGTTTGGCTGGCAGCCTCTGTAGACGTGTGGCTATAAACTCCTGAGGAACTGAAGGGAGCACTGTTTGGAAGATATCCTCCAGGATTCAGAAGAAGGTGACAGGTCCACACCAAGCTATTGCACAGACCTGGTCTGACTGTCCCATGTCTGCCAGAGTGCTATTTGGTGTTCCTTCCTCTTGATAACAAGCTCTAGTGCCTGCTCTTGGCACTGTCTTTGAAGCTGATCTTAGCCACTGATGAATACAGGCACATATTTTTCTCCATGTGTGTCCTTGGTGATTGTCAGCTGTTGAATCATCAAATGCTATTAAAAAAAAATGTAACGAGCTTTTTCCTTCCCACCTGAGACCACTGTCTTTGAAACTGGTGATTTATTTTCTTAGCCATTGGTACTAATTGCGAGGTGCCAGACATGTCATCATCTGTTTTGCAATACTGTTTATTTTAGATTGAAAACAAATCATCCTGTGTATTTTAATACATTGGTTTGCATCTTTATTGTTGATCACTGCTCCAAAAACGTGTTCTTGTTCTATCTTATTGCTTTCTTCAAAGTAACTTCAATTATGACTGAATTCTTCAGAGACATTTTCAGGGCAATATTTTTTAAACCTGTTTTGGGGTCATTATGCTTTAGCACTGCTCTATTTAGCAGCAAACTGTTTTATTAGTTGATCCAGACAATTTCTTTTTCTTCAGTCTTTACTGAGCTGCATTCAGCATCTATTACACTAGTTGCTTCAACTAAACATGGGCAGCAGTTCTGCGATGGTGGTCCAGCACAGGCCCTCATGGCAAACTGCTGTAGACCAAAATAGACCATTTAAACACTGATGCTGTTAGATAAAGATAACAAGCACATCACCTCTTCAGCAGTCCTTTACTTTTTAATAACGTATACATGTGCTTCACCTGTGTTCTGGCTTTTATCTGACTGCAGAGCCAGGAGGATCCCATTCTCATATAATAAACAAATAAATTACCTTACTTGGATAAAGCCCCTTCTTTAGTATGTGGTCTGTTTCTGAATCTAACTTTTCCTTTCAAATATTTAAAATTTCTGACCATAAGTGACCTGCTTATCCTTCTATTTACTGGTTTCATACTATTTTAATGCAAAAGTAGATTTACATTTCTCTTAGCAGGAACTGTTACTCCAAGCTTTCATTGTTTTCTTGAGTAGATATAGTTCCCTCACTGCTTACGGTGTTTTTAAGTGCACATAGTTTAAGGTGCTAAAAATTATTTAGTCACTGATCTTTCACAAAAATATTTCCTTTTCCTGTTCATTATATGGCATCTGCAACTGCGTACAGGAAATTCTGTAAATCTGTAAGGGTAGAAATCTGAAAGAGTAGATATGCATAATAATTAAAGAATAAACAAAGTCTTTGCCCAGAAGAGGTTAAAGCCTAAGTTATGTGAAACAACAGATATGCAATACAGAATATTCATATTTATGCATCGATCTTAGCTCCTTTATTTCCTAGTTAGTACAAAAAACTTCATTCAAATTTTTTCACTTTTTATTGTGCCAATTTTACTGCTGTAGTTGAGGTACCCCTCCTTTGTACTGGCGTATGTGGAAACATGATCAGTTATATGTATTTTAACAATTGAATTTTGGTCAATATGAAGCAGGAGAGAAAATAAACAGAAGATGCTAATTGAAATTTGAAAAAAGCCTATGTAACTAGTAACTAAGTACTACTTGATCTTCTACATTTTTTGACTAACTACATATATTTTATCTTGTATCTTATTAATAAAAAATCAATCTGTGTGCTATGAGCAGGAATCAATGATAAATAAGGAACCAATTTTATATTAAAAATAAAAATCCCAGAGACGTCTGCAAATGTTTTAATACTTTGATACCATTATTAAAGATTTATTTCTTCAGGGTGAAAAATATCAGAGTTAGACGGGATAATGAAAAAATTGATCAAGCTTATACAAAAAGAAAAAATAAGTGAAGGTAGTAGTATCCAAAAGAAAAAAAACCCCTTTGCATGGCCATTCAGAGGACAGCAAAGAAGAAAAGAATAAGAGGACATTTAGAAATAGAGCAGACCTTTATTACAGACAGAAGCTAAAATGCTAATATTTCCACATATTAATATTTCAGGACAGAAATAGCATTCCATTTTTCACATTTAGTCATACGAAGATGATTAACAGTTTTACTGTTCCAATTATCTGAGGCAAGTTCAAATATCTACCAGTGATACAGGTTGAACTCATCAAGCCTGTGCAACTTGTACTGATTATTGATACACAGCAGAATCCCTCCAAACCAGCTGTATTTACTGTTTGTGTTGTGCAATCTTTCCAGACCATGCAAAGTGATTTCCTCAGTCTGATCTCGGGAGCACCCTGAAGAAGACAACCTGTCATACTCAAAACCTGAGGATGAGTTAATCCTCCTATTTACAGAATCGGAACAGTTTGAGCACTCACAGGGCTCACCAGAAATAGAATTGAAGATACAAAAATTTAAAAATGGAATATAATAAAGCATAGTAACATAGTTAATGGCAATCAACACGTGCTTTCTAAGGAATTAATGTATTCAACAATTCTGATTTCATGCTGTGTTGGGTTACAAGTTTAAATTATAAAAATAGTTGTACTATAATTTTGCAACTCAATTTAGTACAGAGTTTTTATTCTAAACTTGTGCTACACTAGGACTAGAACATGTATTCAACTCAAAAAATACAGGCTCGCTGAGGTGAAAAATATGAACAGAAAGTCATACTACACAGTCAATATAATACAGTCATCCAAATCAGACAAATTGTATTATTACATAACTGAAGCATGATCACATAACTAAAAGGTAAAATCCAGTTAATCCATTTCTTATGGCAATCGGTATCCTAGGAAGAAGTCACCTTGAATAGATTTTGTGCTCTGTTTGGCAAGAAAGCTGTAAATCCCAGGCAATACAGTAACTAAAATGTGCTAATACAAATCTTGCATAAATCAGGGAGGTTCTGAGTGAGATTGATTTAATTCTGTATATAGAATTTCGTGAAAGATAGAAATGTCTAATTGTGAAATATATCTTATTCAGATTTTTAAAGGATGATGAGAACTTTCAGATGATACGGGAAGAAATTAAAAAACGAATCAAATTCTAGGGAAAATTGCTTGCAATGAAGTACTGCAAAGGAACAATCTGATCAACTAAAAAAGGTGTTAGTTGATCAGACAGTAAATTTACATAACTGTGAAAAATGTGTTAAACACAGTTACCCACAGCTGGAAAATAACCCCAAAGAAATTCACACACATACAAAAAAAATTACATTGCACAATAAGGATTAAAAATACTATAATGTTACCAATTGCAACACTAATCTTTCTTTTTTTATCCTCTAAACACAATATGTTTTTAATACAACAGATTATGGTTTAAACAAAGGCAATTTTTTTCTCAATTCTTGTTTTATGTGCTATGAATCTTTTCTAAGTTTCATTAAAGTTTTCACACAGCGCAGAATTCCTACCACGAGTCCTCAAGAGTAAAATTTTATAGGAAGGGTGATATACAGTGTGGGCCACGATGTCTCTGCAAGCTGATACCTGCTCTTAGTTGCAGTCTCTAGATCAGACACCAGTTTAAACAAGCCTAAGGAGCTAAAGAGCACTTTTAAAGAATAAACAACATAGTGACATTAAATAATCAGGAATGAAGTGTGCAAATAAAGAAAAGCCTGGAAAAAAAGACTAAATTTACTCTCCATTAAAGATTGAAGTAAGAGATGTAGGGGGAAATTGTTAAAGCTTTCTTGATTAGCTATAAAATAAAAAGTACAAAATTACACTAACTTTTATATGGCAGTCTTAAAACTAAAAAACATTAATTTGAAAATTGCTATATCTGCCTGGTTTGTTTTAGAAGAAAAATCTAAAATAAAAAAAAGGTCAGATGCAGTTTACAATATGTCATAAAATCTCAACCTATTGTTAATATCAGTAGATTTTGCAATGATAATTACTTTTCTTTTTTTTTTAAGCAGATCATTTGACATTTACAATCTGACTGAGATTAAAGTGTTGCACTAGCTTTAGTTTATTCAGATGATAAAGACAAATAGGTAAAACAGGATGCATAAAATGTCATTTTTCCTATATGACACCTAATATAGCTTTTGAAAGGCCTGTAGATTAAACAAGTTCTACTCTATAGTTGGGGGAGTCTTTCAGCAGATTGGCTTTCCTGTCCTTATCATATCATTCCACTGCCTCCTCCAGTAAAAGGGCAGTAAGAAGAAAAGTACTTCTCTGCAGATCAGAGAAACATCTGCTTTGGTATGATGATATCAAATGTGCTAAACTAAAAATGTTGAAAAAAAAGACATTTTTAAAATAACATTGAAAAAGTAAAAATTATAAAAAATACTCTACTTATGTATATGGTAAATAATTTATATACATATGCTAGTAAATATTATAAAACATAAGAATAATTTTACTATTTTTTCTCTAAAAATGTCAATGGCACTGATTATGTTACCAGAAATATAGTTTAGTCTCAGACATTTTATTTCAACATTTCATTTTGATTACATTTATTTGCCTATTCAGATTCTTACATTTTTTCATTGCAAACAACCAATCAAAATCTGTCTCACAAGATTTTGATAAAAGAGCTCCTTACAGTCCTTGAAAGAAATTCAACAAGTAGAATAAAAAATAGTAAAAATCTAAAAAATGTTCTTTTGTATCTTAAGTATGAGAATGAATTAGTTAGTTTATCAGCTATTTGAAAGAATCTAAGAGAATTTTATTTGTCCATTGTTGGAATGACTACTATGTGTTAAATTCACTTGAAAGGGGGCAAACAGTAGGTCAAATCGCTTGGAGCTTTGATAAACCAATTAATTTTATAAAAAAAAATAAAACAGCAACCTTCACTTCATTAGACACTACCCAAGAGGATCAGTTACTGACAGATAACACGGAGAATTAATAATAAGAGAAGGATTTATTTTAATCAAGATATTTTTCCAGGTTAAAAAAAGTTAATGTAAGATGCAAAATTGCACATCTCTTTTATTTTTCTTGAAATACAGTGGATTAAAATGAAATTTCAGGGTCTAAATGCAAAATAACTTTAATTTATAAAATACCAGAGACCACTCAATACCTTTTCTAAGGACAGAACATAAGACTTGGAAAAACAGATAATTTGGAAATCAGTGCTTTCTGCCCTTCCAAATGACATTAATTTCCCTAGGTTCAGAGACTAATAAAACATTATTATCTCCATTCTAAATTTGTCAGAAGCTCTTTACTCTATTTCTCAGTTTCTATGAAGTCTATCCACACAAAGTAGACGACTAATTTTTCCCCCTCCAAGAACAAGGGTGTGGGGGAGATCATAAAACATCCAGCTAATGCATATTTGAACTGACTAATAAAACCTCTGTTTAACTACTAAAACCTCTCCTTAATTATGTAATCTGGGAAAGAGGATTGCACGGGCAGTACTTCTCAGAAACCAGAAATTTTATTTCACAGCCACCTCATTTTCTGACTGGATGGTGCTGCCGTGAAGCAGCTCAGTAGCGGCAGTCAGGGCACTCCTGGCTGTGGGGAAGTTAAGCTGCAGTCCTTTTGCTAACCAGCCCACTGAGTGTCCCCACAACCTGGGACCATGCTTTAACCACCAGTGTACTTTAAATTGATACTGGGACCTGCCAAAACCAGATGGACGTGGAGATACAGATGGGGCTTTTTGATTTTCTACCACAACGTCTTTGCTGACCTAGACTGAAGCAATAACACAGCAGGATGTGCAGGCAAATGAGGGGAACTCCTCCAAGATAGGATACCTGTATACCTATAAATCTTGCTTTTCCTTTCATGGTGTGACCACCACTGCATCTTGATGTCCTGGTAGCACAGATTTGTTCTATCAGCTGTCAGTTGGAACACTAATTTTGAGCTTCCCTCATGGAAAACTTCAAAGGAACATGGATAGTTTACCTTAAGGAGGATGAAATGAAACTGAGTGAAATGATCACAGTGCTGCTGAGTAGAAATGATGATGTATGAAAGATATAGCCCAAATATTCTAATTTTCAGCGGGACTTGGAAGAAGAGTGGGCTACAAAATAATTTTTTAATTATTATTCTTATTTTATTAATTAGGTTTCTCTTATTCTTCAGATGGACTATCTGGCTGCAGGGGACATGCCCCAGAACTGGATCTAAGAATAGTCTCAGCTTAGCAGGTATGAACTCGTAGCTGCTCCACAGGAAATAAGAATGGTTATTTAAGATTTACACAGTGAGCAATATGCAGTTTACTGAGTCCCATTCATGTGATCATATGCATGAACACAAATGCAACTGCAAAAGAGCCAAAAAAAGTGGAGCTAGAGCAGCAGCAGCATGGCTCAGGAGATTTACTGTTGCAGTCCTTACTAATTTTTATTTTTAAGTATTTGATGCTCTTATTGGAAGGATCGTGCAATGAGACGATTTAGGAGAGAAAAAAGAAAATTATCTCACTTTTTGGCATACAACAAACACTTTTCAGCCCTAAAGCAACACAACAGAAAAAATAAACAAAGCAGCTTCACAATATCTACAGAAAATGTAGAAAATGAAGCAATTGTAAGGAGTAATGTGATTTATGTCAGAATAATTAATCCTGATGTCCAGTTCATTCCAGTTTCACAAAATATGAATCAGCTTTGTAACACAGAAATTATTTTTGCTCTTCAGTTCTAAAAGTTGATTTATTTCATTCATTTGTAATGCTCTGTCAGGTGGAATGGAGGCTGGAGACTTTCACTTCATATGAATTTGATCGCCTTTCCTTAGCCAGGTTTTAAGCACACCCTTCCACTGAACTCGCTTGAGCTGCACATCCTTCCACCATTCGAACAGCCTCTGGGCTCTGTTATTCCTTGATAACCCTTAGAAACGCAGGCACACAGACCTCAGCTGGCTTGTATGCTCAGGAGAAAGCAGAAAAACCAGAGCAATCCACAAAGCCTTTATTCTTCAATAATAATAATTTCTCAACTGTTTCTCATCTATACATCCAAATAAAGCACATTTTTCAAAGAAGTCCTTCAGTGAATGTTTCTTTCCTTAATATGGGATTTTTAGGATGATGGAGACAAAAAGGAGGAAGAAAAAATGAAGGAAGGTTTGTGAAATGTGAGACAACTCAGAATATTCACATAACGTATGTTCTACCAGAGGATGAATTTGAGACTTAAATAATTGATTGTAAGGAAATTCATGTAGCTGGTAGATGGCATTTTACAGGAGAGAGATATAGATGCCTTTACACGTACATTTGTGAATGCCTCTGTGTACTTTGAAGAGGAGAATGCAAAGAAACAGCTGCATGGTTTCTGCTTTGACAAGATTTCTACTTAATGGTCTTGTTTTGGGAATAATATTGTGGAAATAGTTACATTTCCATGAAAAAATAGAGTTATAATGGAGGAACATATCCAACAGAAAACTTTTCATAAAACTACATTAACACAGTTTCTCTCAGAAGGATTACAGTGTATTGTGTACATAGAAGTTCTGATCCAATAAGGCAGTTGAGATGATAAGGTTCATATGCTGGGACAAGAATCTCTGCAGGGGTGATGCAAAAGACTAATTTTAAATGCAAATTGCTCTATACATAAATATAAAATCTATTTTATATTTCACAGCTGGAATTACAGGGCTAATATTTATAATATAGGAAAATAATATCAGAAAATAAAGAGTGTTTCATTCCACATCAAGAAATCACTGAAAGCTTCACAGGAAAGCTTTTACCAAAATTCTGTCTCAGATGTGTATAACCTATGAATTAATTTTTTAACTGCACATTAGTCCAATGCACGATCCGAGACATTCTGTGGAAGGTGATTTTATAAGAAATGAAATTCCATGGAAAATTTTCACAAAAAGGCAAGTTTCTCAAAAAGAAAATAACATCAGAGTCAAGGAACATATCCTAATAATGATGTTCTATCATCTCACAATTAAAATACAGCAAAAGAATAGACTAAAACGTAAAAAGAGGTTGGCTTTACATGAGTTTTATTTAAAAAAAAGTCAGAGTTCTTTTGTGTTATCTTTATGTTCAGATAGTCTCCTGCATGGCCGTTACTTGTCTTTCACTTAGACAAGCTTTTTTTAGGAGGAAGATAGTGGCAGATTTCCTGCCGAAGAATCTAATTCCCAACACTATTGTTTAATGTGCCAACTAGGCTTTACATTACACAGTGACACAAAGCAAACTGTCAAAGCAGTGTTTCTCTAAAGAAAGATTTCCACCTACTAGAAGCTCTACAATCTGGGAGTGTTGATTGGACAACACTCTCGGTGAGATGAGAAAGTAAATCACTTTCAACTTCATTCATCAAGGACAAAACTAGACAATTTTGTTGCATCACCTCAATGAAACCAGAGAAGATAAATCCTTTGCACTCATGTCACTCACTGTTTCCTGTGGAAAAAAAAAAACAGTGAAGGAACTAAGTACCATTCATTTGAAGCAGGAGAGGCCATCACTTCAGTCCTTTCAAATGAAGAGGAGCTGTGAGCTCTGTTCTACAGCAGTAGCTCTTTTAATTTCAAGCACCAGACAATGTTTCCTCATGTGTAAAGCTATTTCCCTTTGAGGATACCTTGGCTTTAATCTGTTTGCACAAGAAAACTCCCCACATGAATAGCGCCCCTTGAATCTAATAATTTTCCCTTCCCTTCCCCGAAGTGTTAATCTTGCTGGTGTGTTCTTTCATTGTTAGGTGATTGCATTTATATTACATGATGCATTGTACAAGTGTGCAGTATTAGAGTGGCTTTATTACAGCCACAAATAGCCACTGGAGCTCACTGATCATTTCTCAGATCTTTGTAGTTCAAATTACACTATATGAAACTGAAATATGTTTATGAATATTTCAATAGAAGATGGTTAAATTTTGTGTTGTGAGTAAATGGTGGAAGACCCGTTAAAAGGCTGTGACATATAAAATGTACATTTTAGGATCCCAAAGGAAGGTGTCAAGATGTTATAACATAATACTTAAACCACTTGCTGGGGAGTATAAAACCTAAACTTTGAATCTAGGAGATTTTGTTATTGTATCACAGACAGTTTTATACACACTTCATGGGTTCGAACTTGAATTAGGATTTTGAACTGTTGTATTAATTTTTTTTTAGCTGATAATACAAGCCATCTACTGTGCCCAGTAGATGGTTCTTTTTCAGACAAAGGGAATAATCATGAAGATATACAGTAAACAATATGCCATGCAAACTGCATTTGCAAGAATACTTCCTTTATTGCTCCTGTGCTGATCATTTCCAAGAAGAATGGATCAATTAAATTATCCTCACCAGTTGACCTGCAGCTATTCAACTACCATAGGAGAAGAGGTATCTTTGAAAAGTAATGCATTATTTCACAATTTCTGTTTCACACTATTCCTGTGTAACATTTTAAATAATCTATTAAAAAAATGGAAGAACATATACAAAATTAAAAAGCTCTTCAGGCTTTGTGAAGATATTGATGTTTCAATGTCCTACAGAGCAATGTTTCTAGGTTCAGAAAGATACATTAAGCATTTCTCAAAATGCCTGGAACTTTTAAATTTTGAAAGACAAATCTATGATGACATCCAAGGAATGCATGTCAGCTTTAGAAGACAAATCTTCCTCAAGACAGATGGTCACACTCCAGGCCTTTCTTGTGTATCCTGCCTTTTCCACTGTATTATCATTCTATAAAAATGAATAAATTATTTTCCTATTCATTAGCTGATGCAGATTTAGAAATAAATGTATAGAGATATGTCACCTTTATAAGAGACTGAACAGAAAAACAAGGTACAATATGAGCACATTTGTATGGAGACTAAATAATCAGAAATTTATTTAATCAGTTTTTCTCTGTAATTACTCTATCCATCATTTCTTTCCCACTAAAAATAAAGCACAACTATTTCTCTCATATAAAGAAAAATTCCTTTGTGAACTGCTGTGACATTAGATTGACAAAGCCCAAGGATGCTCAGTTCAGTTACACTGTTAGAGGAAGAAAACTTTATTTTATTAATTAAAAATTAAAAACCACCCACAAAAACAATACATAAAAACTTGTTTGTGAAATACTGACTATATGTGGTATATCAACACTTGCAACAGTTTGCTGAGTAACCTGCTGAAAACAGAACGAGTCTGAGTTTAATGGTAGAGCTACTTGAGCTGTACTTTTTCTGGGAAAGATCTACATCGATCATTATTCTCTTCACATCTGTTGCTGATCTCAGCAGTGAGACCTGATGACCCAGCAAGCTGCCTCCTTCAGATGCCTGGAAAATTAGCCACTGCTTCAGAACTTGCCCTTTAAATTTAGAGTGAGCAGACTTTATCCTACCACTAAGCCCATTGATTTAAAATGATGGGTTTATGGTACTGGAGAATACAAAGGAGCCAAAAGAGCTCTGTAATATTCGAGATCTAACTCTTGAGTTAATCAGGATGTGAGATGTTTAGAAGTCAGCTTCAGTTTCTAACCGAAATCCCTGAGACAGTTGCTAAACTGCCAATGATTTGGAGCATTTTTCCCCTTTTTCTGGTATCTTTGCATTGGAATTCTGTCAGCAAAGTGTATCCTCCAACCCAGCTCATCCACAGCAGTTATTACTCAGCCAGGTTGTCAAAGTGAGTAACAGTCCCTCATACCATCATTTGTCACCCTTTAAATTCCCTTTCCCCTTTCGACTCAGCTATCATTCCAACAGAGAGGACTACAACTTCCTGCTAGAAAAAAAAAAAAGTAAAACATAACGAACTTCTCCATCCAGCTCAAAAAAGGAGTAAAATGAGCTTTTTCAGTAATGGCAGCAGGGAGGATTCTCTTTTCTGTTTTGTTAGGCTACACTAACCTGCTCTGCCTCAGCTCCTAGTGACTGTTTGACTCTGGACTGGCTTTGGTGTAACAGAGAATAGAATTTAACCTGGAGGCATTGACATGCCAGACATCAGGAATGATTGAAAATCTGCAACTGAGACTCAGGTATTAGAAAATACGTATTGAATTTCTGAATGCCTGATCCTTCTACTTAATCCCAGCAATAACCTTTTTTCTGTTGCAGAAAAATGTCCACAGAGATCAAATGCAATAAAGCCCATGTGTCAGAAAGGAATGACTGATGTATCTCTTCTCAAGATGTTTTTTGCAGTTTCCCATAATTAAAGGAATTTTTATATATATATATATACTTATAGTATAGAGTATTCTTTCTACAGATTTTGAAGTCATCCATGTAAACCAAATGTATTGGGTTTATGTGGTGAGTTTTTGGTAGGAGAGGGGCTGCAGGGCTGGATTCTGTGAGAAGCTGTCAAAAGCTTCCCCTGTGACGGACAGAATCAATGCCAGATGGGCTGGCTAAGGCTCTGCCCATCCGTGATGACAGTGGTGCTTCTGGGACAACACATTTCAGAAGGGGAAAAAAAGCCCTGAACAACTGTAGCCAAAGAGGGGAGAATATCTGAGAGAAACACCTTTGCTGACACAAAGGTCAGTGAAGAAGCAGAGGAGCACAGGAGCAAAGACTTCCTTGCAGCCCATGGTGAAGACCATGGTGAGGCAACTGTGCCCCTGCAGCCCATGGAGGTCCATAGTGGAGCAGAGATCCACCTGCAGTCTACACTGCAGACCCTACACTGGAGCAGAGGGATGCCCAAAGGAGGCTGTGATTCCATGAGAAGCTCGAACTTGAGGAGCTCCTGGCAGAACCTGTTGCCCCAGGGAGAGAGGATTCCACTGCTTGGACTTGCAACTCTGCAGGGGACCCACACTGGAGCAGCCTGTTCCTGAAGAACTGCATCCCATGGAAGGGACCCACATTGGAGGTTGTGGAGAACCAAAGCCTATGAGAAGGACTCCTGGAGTGGAGGAACAGTGTGAGGACTGGTGAAAGACAATGTGTGATGAGGTGATCACAGCCCCGATTCCCCAACTCACTGAGCAGCTGTAGGGAGGAGGTAGAGCATTGGGAATAAAATTAGGTTTGAGAAGAGAGAGGGGTGGTGGGAAGGTGTCTTAAGATTTGGTTTTGTTTCTTGTTATCCTCCTCTGATTTAATTAGCAATAGATTCAGTTAATTTCCCCAAGTGTGTTTAGCCCATGATGGTAATCTGGGAGTGACCTCTCCCTGTCCCTTTCCTAACCTATGGGCCTTTTGTTGTATTTTTTTTTTTCCCTGTGTAAATGAGTAGGAGAATGACAAAGAGGCTTTGGTGAACACCTGGCACCCAGTCAGGGTCAACCCACTGCACCAAATATGATATGATACATCTCAGTGTCAAATAGTCAGCCTGCATGATACTTGCCATATCCTCATATAGCATGCATTACCAGCTAAAGGGTTTTGGTACTGTGTAATCTCCAACTCAATTATTTACCAGTGTCTTCTGTCCCATTAATCCAAGCAATTCATATTCATTTCAGATTTCTCTATATAAGGAAGCAATATCTGCTTGTCTAAAGGTTTTAATCTTCTGTGCAATAAAATGATATTATCTTTCACTCTGATTGAAAAGTTGTGGTATCTAGGGGATTATAGAAGTACTGCAAGTGGCACTAGTCATCTAATAAATTCCAAGGGGGAAGAAGAGGATTTGTCCTTTTACTCCCTGTATGAAATATGAAAAAAAACGAATCTTTTGGTTCCTTCCGTCCCCCAACTTTGTCTTTCACAAGCACTAATCCTCTCTTGGGTTTTCTCCAAAGGTTTTATGGACCACTGTATGAAACATGCTGTCATACTGATCATTGCAAGATGACGCTTTAAAAATATAAATCCAGTGAGAGTGTGATAACCTTCATTGTCAAATGGAAGGCAAAAAGGCAGCAAATGCACTCAAGTGAGTTTTAAAAGCTAAGTACGAAGGTGACAGAAAGACTGAAGAGCTAGTCAGCCTGGCTCTGGAGGCTGGAAGGAGTAGAAGAAATTTAACATGATTATTTTCAGAATTTTAATATTTTACAGATGATGATACTGTGTCTAAAGAAAATCCTCAGTGAAGAAGATCCTTTATTTAATAGGCAATGCACAAAGGAAAATAACTCAAACCAGTATAAAATAATACTTGCCATCACCAGTCTCAAACAGCTGTCTGGTTTAGAGGTGAAACCATTAGACTTTCCAGAATTATTTTTAATATGGAAAGTAACACAAAATTATGTCAGGGATAGGAAGAAGCCCAGAAGGCAGAGCAAACAGCTAGATCATACTCTCTCTTAGAGTGTGTTGGCCTGAAGTAAAGTTACATAGTGCAAGAGAAAGAGAATCAGCCTGTGATGTGTGAACATCATAACAGTGTTTATGTGAACTGGAAAAATGTGAAAATAAAACTAATGAAAAATATACACCATTCTTTGCAAAACTAATCAGTTTACTTAATTTTCATTGACGTTTTCTTTGTTTCCCTTCTTTCTTTCCTAATTTAGACCCTCTAGCCCAGTAATACATAATATTTAATGGGATCTGAGTTAATGCTAATTGTTTCAAAGCAATTGTGATCTTTAAACTGATCTGATTTCCATTGCCTGCTTTAATAGTTTGAGTTAATTCTCCTTTTGGGTGTTTCTCTTAAACTACATAATCCTTAGCTAAATGAACTAATGTCTTTTGGAGTTGAAAATCTACACCAATAAAATGAGGGACCCAAGTTTTATTCAGTAGTTGTGGGTGATTTTTGTCCCAGCTTTAGTCACAATGGTGGGGATACAAAGGATTAGTTATTTCTCAGGGTGGCATATCAGTTTTAAACTCCAGGGGAAAAAAATTTACAGGCACAAAAAATGGTGTAAAGCAGTTTTCATTCACCTATCAATAAATATCCTTTCATCTGAGCACCTTGCCAGGGCTGGACACAGCTGCCCTGACAGCAGGCAGCTTCTTCCCTATCAGATGATTAACATTGCTCTTCAGGAAAGGGGAAGAGCCATCCCACATCACAGTCCCAGAGAAGCTTCAGGTCTTCCAAACTTCTATTTACAGTGTCATTCTTTTCTCCAGTTTTCAAAATTTTCTTATCTTTTTTGGCCATATTGGGCTACTAGTATGTAATGCATTTGTAAAGACAAACATCAGGGTGTGTGTATTCCAATAACAGGTACATATTCTGCACTTTTTTTCTTTTTTTCTGAACAGATAATTAACTCTGACAAGAGCCTGTCAAGGTAACAGATTATCCTACTCAAACTTCCTCCAGTCCCTTGGTGTGAATCAAAACAATGAACTTTGGTAGTTCAGACTACAGAAATACGTGACAAAAACCACAAGATAGACAGAAATCTTCTGTCCTTCCCTGAAATATATCTCCCCATGCAGTCAATGGATTTATCAGTCACTTGTACCATCAGATGGACATCAGACTCCAGATACATCAAAAAGAATAGCCTCTGAGAATGGGAGTGGTTTTTGTCAATGCCAACTACTCAGCTAAATTAAAAAATTCAAACATAATGGTTGCTGTAATAATAATAATAATAATAACAACAATAAAAACCAGCTGAATGTTCAGTAGTCTTTTTTGACTTTAAAGTTTAAGCAAGGATGGAATTGTAGAAAACTTCAGATTAAGAAAAAAAAATCACAGTTGATTCAAGTGTTACTGTGATCAAAAGTGTATTTGGAAAATAAATTCCAGGGGACTAAACATCTGAACTGAAGTTGGTTTATAAAAACCATGCTTCAGAGTTGGGTGGGAAAGGGGTGTCTGTTATTCTGGTTTGTTTATCAATGGTCTAAATGCATGCAGAAAGCACCAGCTTTGCTCCCTTTTTCTACTCTCCCACAGACTTTTTGAATTTTGTTCAAAGGGTAGAAAATTGAGAAAAAGGGAAATTTTAAGACTCCCTTAAAAGCAAAACTAGAATTTAAATAACCATTCACCAAATTGTTTCCTTGTATTTGAAATAGAAGCAAGTTCCAGTTACAATGGAAATTATATCTTTAAAAATAACTGTTCAGGATTTTAGAGTGTAACAGCTTTAACTAAAAACTACATAGATCCAGCTTTTCTTCCATGTCTATAAACCAAATCAGCTCTGTCCCACTTTAAGACAAGCATTTAAAATTAAGCTGAATTCTCTGTTTCCCAGTTTCCCTGTTCTTTATGAGGCTCAACAAGAAACAACAGAGGAGATGACATCTCATAATCTGTAAAGCTGCAGGAGTAGATAGCTTTCCTTAGCATCACTGATTCAGCATTGCTTTTACAAATTAGTGTTTCTGCTCACCAAGAATGTCAAACATCAAGCAAGTAATGCACAAAAGCATGGCTTTTTCAGTTTAGAAACTGCTTTAACCTCAGCCATCCATCTAAAAATAAAATAAAAAGGAAAGCTTAGCACTCTTCCCCTCACAAGGCAGGAGATTCCAAGTACCTCACACAAATATCGGGACAGTACATTTGGAAGTACCAGTGAAAACACGAAACTCTATCGACTTTTCCCTAGTCCTTTAAAGCAGAGCAAAAGGAAAACTGCCTGCTCAGTCATCCCGTTTGTTTGTATTCCTCCAAAAAGACTTTTTGTTGTATCAAACCTCAGAAGTCTTTCCTTTTCCTTTCCATAAAGATGTACTGCAGGAATTGTGTTCCTGATGCAAACCACCCGCCAGAAGTGATACGTAGAGAAACTCCACAACTCGCTGAAGTTGTAAAGTAGGTATGTTTTATTGCAGTGCTGGGTGCACGGGAGGTAGCCCCCCAGAGATGTGCACATCCCGGCGATACTCAGCTTGGTATATATCGAGTTACAAGTTACATATGCATCAAGTTACACAATATGGTTATTGCATATTCATTGCTTATTCCCACTTCGTATTATAATTAGTTCAAAAGTCATGAGCATCTCCATGCACCTGCGCAGTGCTGCCTGGTGGGTGTGGGCCAGGGCTCTGGGATGAAGCAAAGGTCTTCCTCAGAAGAGGTAAGTGCTCTTTCTCAAACTGACCTTTTTACCCCGCTTCCTTGCGCATACTCTCTGAGGTCCTGGTCCAAATCCGAACTCTAAAGCTGGCTTGAGCTGGTTTCAGGAGTTGAGAGCAGGATCTCCTGGTCATGGTTTCTGCCCTTTATCAATGGCCCTGCATCCTCCCTTTAGCACAGCAAGCAATATACACTGTCTAAAAACAGCTGCAAAATTTGGCTATACCTGCAACCGGCAATTAACCCTTAAAACCTAAGCCCCCTGTACCAGAAAAATGCCTGCAAGCAGCACGGTGGATCTTGTCCATGCACTGAATACACAATAGACAGTTTAAGTGATAAGATGATTTAAAAAGAAACTTTATTAATTTCACTTTTATATCTCTAGCAGGTGTTTTATTTTCACAGATTTACTAATTATTAAGGTACTGCATCACTGAAGCGTTATAAAAAAACCAATACTTTTTTAAAATTCCAAACCTGAAGCAGACCTCTGATATAGATATAGCTGTCTTGTAACTTTGCAGCAGTACAGGAATCATGGTATTGGACATGAAATCAAGCCTGTTTTCCTCTTTTTTATTTTATGATGGGTCATTCTGCGTGATCAGTTTTGAAGCTTTCTGATATTGTGATCAAAATATCTTGTCAAGAAGATTTGTCAAGAAGGTCAGGGAAAAAAGGATGTATTCTTTATCATATTAAAATCCACCTGGATTTTTACAGACATAAAAGCTGTCATTTAAAGTCTTTGCTTCAAGTGATTAAATAGAAATGTTACTAAAATCCCTCCTTACTCAATAAAAACTGAGCATGCTTTTGAGAATTCACTACAGTAAGGCATTTAACTGAGTTTCTAGAAAAGACACACACAAACAGACTTCATATTTAGAACCTGTCTTCTATTTCCTAACTCATTTTGGAGTGGGAAAAATAAACTAAACTATTCAAAAACTAAATTATTCAATATTGTTCTAATATTAATAATGTCTTTTGTGACATTTTTGTACATCAGAGATTTGTACCTTAACAAAACCCCATATCATTTATTATTAGAATCCAAATGTCTGACATGATGGACACAGGTTGCCTTGTGTTAACTGAACTGCCTCTGAGACAGGGTCTCTGAAAATTAAAGCAATTGGTAACCTGACTACACTGTAAGATGTAACCAAAAGCATGTATTCTGTTATCATCTTCACAAGCTGTTAAAGCAGGTGTGGCTGTGCTCATTGTCTCCTACCATGACTCACCCCTGATAACTCCCTCGGGAGCTATCTCTGTTAATGGGCTATCAAGGACCCACCCCATGACTCAGAGAATTACATCAGCCCATTGTGAGATGCTCCGCCCAGGGGCAGGAACCAAGCATTCCCACCTGGATATAATCTGGGGTTTGGAACAGCACAAGCAGCCCTCACCTACTGGGTTCCCAGAGGACAAGAGCTACCACTGGATCGTCAGGTGAAGACCAGGCCCTTCTACAGGATCACTGCCTCAACAAGACCACTTCATCTGGACTGCTATCACCACCCTGACTAGCAGGGTGCCAGGTTGTATCCTGACTCTGCCAGTGTTCTTCTATTGCATTTGTTTTAATTTTCCTATTAAATTATAATTCTGATTTGCGATATCCCACTGATTTGTTTTGAAACTAGTACATCTGCGTAACAGTTTATAGCAATCTCTAATAATTAGTTCCTTAAAGGAAATTCTAGAAATTTGTGAAACTTCTGTACACTGAAGATCAATGGTCCAAATCATCATACTTTATTGATGAGGGCATTATGCTGGATATAACAGACTAGGTGCTTGTATATCTGAAGAATTAATGGCTGTCAAATAAACTCATAAAAACAAAATTAATGTTGATGAAACAATCTTTAACCTGCTGTTAGTTTAATTTCAGTAGTTTTGCAACCTGTAAACCTCTACTGTATTGGTTTGATAAACCACACTACCAGTTTGGGTTGATATTACAATTTTATATATATGTTCTTATTTCTTCCATATATGTTGATATTCCTTTTACATATTCATCAAATACATTCATAAGCATTAATCACCCCACCACTTTTCTAACTGATATTGACAACTAGCTTTCCACTAAGAAGTCAAGGGATATAATCATATCCAGGTCTTATGGTGGATCCTGTAAAAGGATACAATCAACTTTTGTTTTTCAGATTTCATGAGAAGCATTTTATAGTTCTGTATTTAAAAAATGCTTTCATAAATACTTGGAGATGGTTTCTGAAGTTAAGTAGTTGCCATTAAAATCATTGATTTTGATAGACACTTTTTAAGAAATGGGAATTTAAAGGTTCATATTTATCAGTTTATGTTTTATAGGAGAAATATATTTTTAAAAATCACTTAATGATATATAGAGCAGTCTATTTCTATTGTCACTCTGGTTCACTCATACAGAATGTGTTAGTGTTTACAGACCAGACAGTCCATTTTCAGCACTTTTAATTTTCCACAGATTTGACCATGAATCGATCCTGGTTGAGAGATCATTTATGAAAGAGTCAACCTAGTTGAGCGTAGGAGGTCAGAAACAGAATGGAATAAAGAACAGTCAAAACTTGAGAGAAAAAATAGATGTTCCTAAAGACTCTCTCTCCTCTTTTTATAAAATCTTGAACTTTGACCGAAAAACCCAATAGCAAACAAAAAGGAAGAAAGCTAATGGCTCATCAGTACTTGTTGGGAAACTTGAATTAGAAATTAAGAAAATGTCAGTCCAATGACATTTAATTTGGCTTCTCAGACATAAGGAGAGTGACAAATACCTGGAAGGATTTACTGAACATTCCACAGAAAACCAAGGGAATTTAAAATTTTTTCATGAGATTGTGAAAAGCAGATTTTGGGGTAAGATACAAACTGATGTGTAGATGAAAACCGAGAAGCAATTTTAAAGAACTGTTTATCATTAATGTAAGCAAAATAGATATTAAGTACCTTCCAGTTGTTTCAGAATTTATTGCTGAAAATGTCTGCTCAGGAGATAAAATGAAGAACAGAATTTTTAGAAAAAACGATGTATTCTGTAATTATGGAATTTGACGTTAGATAAATTGTATAGGTTATTCTGGAAATGAAATTTTTCTAAAGTTCTGCATGCAGTAACAAACTCTTGTCACCCAGTTCCAGTCACCATGAGATTAGCATGAAGCCTTTGCCTCTCTGCTGCCTCCCAGAGAGCCATACAAGATGTTCCTCTCCCCTACTCTCATTTAGTTTACCTTCTTGGGAGTAATTAACTTATATTTATTTTAAAGAGACAGATGTTGTTAACATCCACACTTTATAGTGCGTTTAATGGAGCTCTTTAAAAATCTGATGATCCCCCCTATTGCAAAATTTCTCTTTAAATCATTTCTCATCCAAACCCTTTGTAAAACAACACTGTACTGCTAATTCCTACCTGTTCATGTTCACTGTGTGACACGAAGGATTCTATTGTATGCCTTAGAGACCATACTTTATTGGACAGCAGTTACAGGAAACAGATGAGTATCTCATGGGGAAAATATGCATACAGTGACAGTGGAGGTTTTTCCTCCAACACTAAAATATTATATTCTCCAATAATACCAAGACCAGACACGTATTAAGAAAAGAGGAAAAATGCAACTAGAGTCAGTAAGGGTTAAGATTTTTGGTAAGGTGGCTAGACGGGATGGCAGAAAAGGTGGTATGAGTTGGAGAATGGTAAAATCATTAGTCTGGGAGCAAGGAATTGAAACTGAGAATGTGTTAAATTGAACCACAATATTGCTCTATCAACAGATTCAGAAATTTCAGTGGATTAATCTTTGAGCTGCATGTGTGGTTGGAGAAACCATGACTGTAATTAATACAAAATAGTTGGCTTGTGGTTCTTTACACAAACTGCATATTTCAGGACGGAGCATCTAAAGAACTGGTGCAGGAAATGTTTAAAGCAGGCTTCAGCATTCTCAGCTCTGCTACTGAAATGCTGAAAAAATTTAGAAGTCACAAAATATATCACCCATCTCAGTTTATCTATCTAATAGTTAGTGTATTAAAATATTCCCGTCTTTTCTTTTCCTCCTGAAAAGGAGGAAGAGGAATGAGGTGAAGAAGAAACACCACACGTCTGAAGTGTGATGCAGCTTTTGAGTACAGTGAACTTTCCTGTCCAGTAGTTGTTCACATGAAAAAGAATTGCAGCTTCCAAAAATGTTGCTGGGTGAACATCTGAAAAAAAGTATAGGTGACATATTGCTGATTTCTGTTTTTTCTTTTGCAGGGTGTTGATGCTTTATGGCAGCAATACCAAGATTTCCTTAAGTTTCACAAGACCTTAAAAAATTATCAGCTTCTCTCATTTATATCAGCAGTGAAAATATTGACAACTACAGACTGTTTATTCAAGATGTCCTGCCAAACCAACTGGATTTTATTGCTTGTTTGCCAAGAACAAACAGTACAGAGGCCTGAATGCTTGATGCATGAACAATCTTTGGAGTTTAGCATAGATATGCACAAAAGATCAAAGCTGCTGCTTTGCTAAAAGGGAATGCCTGTGCCAGTGGCTCATTTGTTTCATGATAAAGTCATTCTGGAAAAATCCTGTACTCTGACAAATTTCAATTAGGTTAATTACATTCTGCTTCCCTAAATTTCCCCTGCAGCTTCAGATGGAGACAGCTTTCTTAATTTCCTTTCCTAGCATGCTGTAGAGAGTTGCTGTGTTTTGGTAAATAGCTCCTACATTCCACCCAATATGTGGCTGATCTAATCCCTTTTTCTGAAGTACTTTCACAGTGTGAATTTTGCCTTATTACACTGGAAAACATTCTGTTTCAGCACGAGTAAGGGACAGATTCACTTGGTGCTTTATGTTTCGGGTATCATGTAAAATGGCTTAAGTGAAAGTAGGAATCCTGTCCTGAACCCTTTTTCCTGGATTAACTGAGTTTAAGAGAACAACTTTCTATATGTGTGTGAGGTAACAATGAAGGAACAACACAAGCTGAGTCAAAAAATTTTAACATGCATTTTCTTTAATGTTATCTTTTATTGACATGCATTTTCTCTGTCTTTTGCTCCTAAAGAGGAATTAATCGTGATTGTGGTTACAGAAAGTGCAGTCATATTTCTCTCCTTAGTTCTTTAGCTCTCAGTCATATAATTTGACATAGGCCTGACATTTCTCTAACTTCTTTCTCTTATATCAGCGTCTGGCAAGAACTTGATCTTAACCCAGAATATACATTTATCAACTCACTAAAAATAGCTGTTAAACCCTCCTTCAACCTTCTATCTTAGCTTTGTCCTCTGTGTGTTGTGGCAACACCTACTCTATGCAAGGACTCTTCCTTCTCTACCAAAATATTTTGTAGGTAGTATGATATTACTGGGACCAAGCGTAGGATATGTGGAAATAAAGTGGGATTGCACATTATTATTCACACCAAAGCTTGATATATTTTCTAACAAGGTTAATTCAAGGGAGCAAACAGCAGTTTCTTATCTTGATTGTGAGGGCTAAAATGAAAAAAAATTTTTGAGCATTATGTTTCAGGAATTTAAAGATCTTTATTGGTATTAAAAAAACCCAACTTGTACATGGCCATAGACAGTAATATGATTTGATGATTTCTGAAATGTAATGACCGTTGCATCTTGCCAAACTTCCAAAAAGAACATTGAAATGTTTTGGGAGACCCAAATAGAGTAGTTCAGATAGCAGGTCAGATGTTTTTCTTTGGATTTAAAATGCTGGGGCACAGATACACACCTATATGGACAAAGCTTAATGCCTCAATTATTTTTTCCTTTTTTTCAATTAAAACATACTTAGATAATCAAACATTTGTGTTTGCTTTGCATTACAGACCACAACCACATCTAACAATTTCTTTAGTACCATACTCTTTTAATTATTAGTACAATTAAACTTGCTGAATAGTCACATTTGGATTGTTGCATTTCAAGACCACTGAGTGAGAAAAGTATCAGGCACTTGCACTACAAATTTGAACCTTACAGTAAATGGAAACAGTTCTGAGCATGTAAGTCCATATATTCCAGGAACAAAATAGGTAAACTTTGTAAACATCTACTTTATCTGAATCTTATCAGGAACTAGAATTTACATTTTACCTATTAAAGAAAAACAATTACAATGAATGAGCACAGCTTATTTATTCTAACCAGTCTGTCATATTTTGTTTAGAACTTGAAATTTCTCTCTTAGCTCAATAACTGAGCATGGGTCACAGATGTTACAGAGCAGCAGAGACAATTAGCTGTTCTATCATGAGTTCTGAATGGAAATGAAACCTATAGTACACTGGCTGATGTTTATCCTGTTAATGAACAAACTGCTCTACTTCTTCTTGGCTTCTTAATATCCTTCTACGAGATAACCTACTTAACCAGCAGTATTTGCCTTCTTAGGTAGAAAACTTGTGAAGATTATAAGAAAACTGTGCATAGAAAGAGAAAATTAGGTTTTTAAAAAGAGAGAAAGTAGTAAAAAATAAGTATTCAAAATTTTCACTCAATTTCTCCTTTTCTTCTGCAGGAGAGTTGACAGTAGAATTTGCTTTTCAGGCAAAGGTCATCGCATATAGTATCTTTTGCAAGCTACTTTGATGAACCATAAAGATTTTTTGTACAGTAGAAGCAAACAGGAATATAGCTTTCTCGTTTCTTGCAAAATTCTGCAGATGATGTATGTTCATTATTTTTGTTTTTAACACATCAAAGAGTGTCCTAAGAACAGTCTGTACTTCACATATCTCCATTAACTCTCTGCTATAATTTTTGACTAAATGAAAAATGAAAAACAAAAAGGAAAGAATTTTCAAGTACTTTCGCCTCAAGTCTTGATGGGTACAATAGAAAAATGGCAGTGTCTGGCAATCAGATATCCTCAAGAGTAAATACATGCTATAAAATAGTAACAGTAGGTAAACAAGTCTGTAGATACATGAGTAAGTCTCACATGTGCACAGATGAAAGTCAAAAAGCTGAGGGATGAAAATCAACGGAGAAGAAAACTAAGAAAAGAGTACATTCAGAAAAATAGGAGGAAAAAAGTGTTTAGCTCTCCTCCCCTTTTTTTAATACATTATACTTACCAGCTATATTTTTACATTGATTTTTACTGCTCTACCGTAAAAACATGTCAATCCACTGCCCTGGGAACCCTCAATATAATTAAATATATACTAAATAACATTTCTGTCAATTATCCCTGTGTTCAAACTCACTCCTCATCAGTCTAAGTACAAGAAATAAGTTCATTAGCCTCCTGAAAAGTTCCCCTGGAGGATCCTAAACTATGGACTATGTGGGGAGGCATGACATATGTCTCTTTATTTATGTCTCTTTATATTCCATATGTCTGTGGAATCCTAGAATATCCCGAGTTAGAAGGGACCCACAAGGATCATCAAAGTCCAGCATCTCAAGAGAAAGAGTAAGATGGGTTCTGAAGAAAATGTAGCGTGGGTAGGATGTAGGAGGGCTAAATGGATTTGATTATGGCACACTGCCAAATAAAACCCTCACACGACTGGTGATCTTTCAGTCACTGGTCCAGGGAAATTGAGAAACAACTTGGATGCCTATTGTAGCCTAAAATCTCTCTACATAATTTTTTCAGTGAAATGAGTAGGCACCAACTTGAGATGAAATAAGGAGCACTGAAACAACCATGCCACTATTTCCAAATGGTCCTTTTTGATCTTGAAAGCAAACAAAAACTAGGTGGTTTTTTTTTTTTTTTTCCGTGACAGGCTGAGAGTAAGGTCATGTTCATGCTTAAAGAACATACTTTTTTACTTCTTTAAAATTTCTTTTCAGACTTCCTCATAACTGCCATCAGCTTAATAAAGGAAATCATATTGTTATATTGATTAACAGTGGCTGCGTTTTCCAATTATTTCTATAATGAGTTTAGTGGCAATGACCCAGAAAATGGACAAAGACCTCACTTCAGATTAATGTTGATTTGATGTAAATTGTTATTTTTTCCCTTCTCACCAGCAAATGATGATGATAGATCCCCATTCTTAATTAATCAAAACCTCTCAAAATAGAGTTCACTGGGTGGAAATAATTAGCAGTTAATTGTCTCCTGTTTATTACTCTTCAGAGATGTAAACAACAGTCTGGTTTTATTTGACAGTCGTTACTAAAAAGACCTTTAATAAATAAATTAGTGGTACAAATGTTGTAGTTATGGTATGAATACTTCTTGTTGTGCTTTTGCTTTATGACACTATTCAATGTACAAAGAGCAATTTTCCCTCCAGAAAAGCAACATTTCAGCAGGTACAAACATCTGCCATTTGTTTCATATACAAAGTTTCCTTTTGCTTGTTGTTTCTTGACTGAATAATTGAGTGGCAGAAAAACATGAACAAAGTGTTCAAATGTGGAATCACACATAAAAAGGAGTCTTTTTCTTGCTTGAACTTTGAGGGCTACAGAGGTTTGTGTTTTAGAAAAAACCACGCTCTACTCAGGCAGAATAAGAATTTTTTAACAGATGGATCGCTATCATGATGATAATGGTGATAATGGTGATTACTCTTTTTCGGAGTTAGTGGTCAATTGTCCCTTAGGTGTCTAAGAGGCACCTTACCCAATTCAGAGGAAACTTTAGAATCCAGATTGTTGTTATGTTTAATGTAAAATAGATTAACTCTCGGATTAATAAATGAGGTTGTTTATTAGCTGTCTGTTTGAAAGCAAAGGAGAAAGAGAAATTAACAAAAAAATTACAGTCAGATTGAGATAATCAGCAGTAATTAGTCTACAGCTTATTTTTAAAAGAGTATCGCTCTTTAAAGCCACTAAATGAGATCCATTCCCCTTAAAGCTTGGCTTGATCCTCAGATGAAATGTGGTTGTGGCTTCTGATCAGGCTATAGCCAATTTTTAAATTCAAAATTTGTGTTACCAGACTTTTTTTCCAGGGACTCATTTCTTGATCTCAGGATTGATGGCCACAGAGAACAAAAAGCAATTTTGTCTCATTTCCACTGTGCTACTGTTTCACAAATAGTACTTCAGTTTTTCCAGTTTGTACAATAGACTGTGATTTCTAAAACATGAGTGTGAAAAGTCACCAAGAATTAAATTTTGGCAACTTTATTGCTTATAGTATGGATCTGTCTGCTTGATTTTTGCTATTCCTTATATGATAAATATACTGAAATATTGGTGACCAGCTTTAGTCTTAGTATTTTTAAAAGCCTACAGATTCTATGAATTTAATAATATTAATAATAAAAATGTTTGTATTTTGCATGGAGTGTATGCCACTTAGAGGAGAAATTTCCAGTGCTGCACATTCTGTCATATCCTTGCCATGTAGAGCAAGCAACTGATATGATCAGAAAAATACAAACTATAAAATATTTCTTAATTTGTGTTTTTAAGCTGTCCAATTTAATTCCAGACAACTATTCATTTAATTTAATTAATCAATTTAATTGTTTTCTGCAAGACCTGTCCTTCAGTCAAACAGCTGCCTGGTGCTGGCATTATTTTCTGTCAGATGTCATTGGATAGATTCATTGTCTCACTTCTTTTCCAGTGTGACAATTTAATATTTGATTTCATTTTTACCTATAATGAAAAAACCTACACACTTGTGTTTGCTTTATCAAACGTTACAGGAAAAACAAAACAATAAACTTCAGCTACCACTTAAAGAACTCAACTGTCAGGTGGTGATAAGCTAGTGTCAGGGCTAGGTCAGGACTCTGTAAGAGGAAGATTTACACTGCCTTGCCCCTCTGGATCAAGGCAGTCAACTTTTGGCTCAAGATTGATCTAGAAAATTAGGAACATCATGGCCTACCCTAGACATGTTCTTTTATATAATAATTCTTGTTCACTGTTCAGATTGGAGTTTTTCTGACATTTTGTCTGTCAGGACAAAGTTCTACTGAACTTTAGCTACCATTTCTGCCATTCATTATTTTGAAAAGACCTTTGAAAAAATCTCCTTTCTTTAAGAAAGAATATATTTCTCTATTGAAAAGTTCATAATTCTTCCATCTAGGTGGGTCTCATTCTTGAAATTGATCAGTCTCAACTTCCTAAAAATAATTTCTAAATTTTAACTTGAATGTGATATTTTGTGGGTTATTTGTAACCTTAAGATTTCCAAAAAGGCCACTTAGCACCATTTCCTGTTGAATTTCTCTTTATAACTTTAAAATGTCCTGCCTGTGATTATGTATTAGCAGTACATGTAGCTACAAGATGTTTTCTTAATGCTGTGTTTTAAATAGGAGGTTGCTATTGCTGATTGCTATGTTTTTAAACATGTGTATGCTTCTGTACACACCTACAAACTCCCCCACACAAGCACATGCACACACACACACATGTAAACTGCTAGGTTGGTGTTAAGGTTATAATTTCATCTGCAGGTTCATGCTCAGAATCTAAGACATCACTCTCCTTCTACTGAAATTAGACTGTCAAGCTCTCACAGTAGTTAATTTTATTTTTCAGCCCAAATTTAACATAGATAATACTGAAATATATATGAAAAACTTCTTTAAAAAGTGGTTTCTAAGTGATACAGGTATATATAATTCATTGCCATGACATTCCATATGATAATTTATTAGTAAGATTACTCCAGGTTTATTATTTTTCTCCTTGATTTTTCTTTCTCTTGTTTTATGCTTTCATCAATCTCAGCCAGAGAGAAGGAACAAAAAACCCACGTGGATTTGCAAGTTATACTTTTCGGATAAAACCAAAACTTGTAATATTCAAATAGCTTTTATTCAGCCTTAGAATTACAGACTTTGAAATCGGAACTGATTTTACATTTTCCTAAAATAGTATTTTTATGAGTGAAATTGGAAGAGCAGCACTCAGTGGGAGAAGAGAGAAAATGGACCTGGCTGCTGCTACAGGGCAGTTTGAAGTTTTGCTTGAAGAATAAAGGAGAGCTTTGCTGCAAACATCCACAAAAGGGAGATTTTGTTCTGCAGAACCCATTCTTCTGACCCTCCTTCTTGCCCGAGTTTTCTCCTCCCCTTTTACTCTAAACAGGAAAAAAAAGGCTTAATTTTTTTCGGCATACAGCTGACCAGTTTTCAACAGTGACATTGACACTAGCTAAACAAATGGATATCTTTTTCCTTTTATATGCACACTAATAACATAAAACACTTTATATGGAGATTTCTGAAATTTGCAGATGCGATAGGTAACATATTCCATATTTAACAGGTAAGGAACTGAAACAAAGGACCAAGGTTAGTCTACAGGCTAATAACAGTCTGTACTCTTCTCCTTCCTCATCTATCAGGAAGTGTGCAAGAAAGGGAGGTAGGTTATCCCAGAATATTGGCCAGGGGAGATTCTGTATGAGCTGTTATTCTGTTTCATATAAAAAATTATATTGCATTGGATATAAATAACACAAAAAAGAGCATAAAAATGGCAGAACTTGTGAAATTCCATGTCAGAGTAAAGGGCTCAAAATCCTCCTATGACTTCTGTCAGCTTTGCCTTTCAAATGACCAAGATTTCACTGTTATGTCATTTTTGGAAATTTGAAAAGAAATGCTGAGTTCTATGATGTTAAGAGAAGGCTTTGTGTTCCTATTGACGGGAAGCAGGGAACTGGTCACAGCACCAAGCCTGAGAATTCAAGATGTGTTTGGATAATGCTCTCACACCAAGGCACATGGTGTGAGTCTTGGGGAGTCTGTACAGTGCAAGGAGTTGGACTTCAGTGGTCCTCGTGGATCCCTTCCAACCCAAGATATTCTGTGATTCTCTGAGTCTATTATGCAAAATCTGTGACTGTAATATCCAATAAAAATAACCAACTTCAGTAACTGGGCATCAGTTACTTTATATTTACTTGTATAGTTAATACTTTGGACTAAGACATTCTGTAGTACATAAAAATCATTGGATGAATGAATAAATGAATAAACAAATACTCTTGCCATACTTGACAGACCAAAGGGATTCATTATACATAAGCTTTGAGTTATTTTGCTTGTGCAAATATAACGAAGTGTAAATAAATGCAGCAGATGACTCGGCTGTTTCAATTGCACTGGAAGCACACCAAAATAAGAAGTAAAGAAGAAGGAAGTGTTCTCCCTGTGAAGCGCAGGATTGGCTGCTGTGTGCCTGTGTGCTCCTCCATGGCTTTAGCTTGTCTCTTTCAAAAGCCATGAAACTCCAGTAGATAACAAGAGGTCAGGAGCTGAATTGACATGAAGGTTCATAGATGTAGCTCATCAACACCAACTGAAGCGTATCTTTTGCAAATTTTGTAAATGGATAAGGAGTGGTGGATTTTAAGCTGTTTCTACCCTTCCCTAAATATCAGGAGAAAATAGCTGATGAGAAAGTGTACTGTCACTTTAAAAGCTGAAAGATTTTGGGGTAGGAGGGCAAGAAATCAAAGACACTTCATCACCAAGGTGGTGTCAAAGCTAGTATAAGGAAACCTTATGTGATGAGTAAAACAGAAATTGTTTTCATCAGATGAAGTAAAAACAGAGTAGTGAGAAGATATCTGGTCCTAGAGCCTGTTGCTTTCTCATAGGACTAAGTGAGCCCTCGAAAGGGTTGGCTAGACCTGTATCCATATCTAACATCTCGGACTGCGCCTCCATGCATCCTGATTATTTCTTTATTTTGACCTGACAGTTTTGTGTGCCTGGTAAAGAGTGAATTTGGCTAGGTTCTCAGATATCAAGCATTCCTGCAGAAGCAGTACCAGGAGCTCCAATGAAAACAACAGATGTCTGAAAGTCCTGGGGAAATGACCTCTCTCTGTGGGCATCTTGGACGTGCCGACCTCACCACATGTGTGATGTAGAGTTCAGAGCCACCTTCTCAGAAATTGCAGCCTATCCAGAATACCCCTGCCACCTGTGCAGATCCACACCATATTCTTTTCCAAACAATAGGAAATCTTTTTCTAGGAAAAAGATAATGAAACTTTGTGAAAGAAAAACAACTAAATAAGAGACAGGTGTTCCATAATATTAAAGGTGAAAATTTGGGGTGAGAGAGAAGAGAGCTGACTGGGATAAAATGTTTTATCACTGTTAATTAATAAATTCTAGCCTGGGTTGTTAATGATTAAACAAAATTTCTATCAACCTTACTGTGCAGTGGACTGTGCTGAATGAGACAGTGGCTTAGCTCACAGATGTGAAGCTGTATCTCCATCACATTGAAAAAGGGAGCCTGTCAAACAGCAAGGTTTGGTTGCCTCAGAAGAGAGAACACGGTAACTCTAAGGTCGTCTTGAGCAAGTCTCACGTGAGCTCTTCTGGTAGGGGAGCTGGTGGAGAGGCCTGCATTACTTCTAGTCTGTAAATACTCTACCTTATTCTTCCCCAAAGTTTTATCAATCTCAGATTTTTGCTGAATCATAGATATGCTATGAAACAGAAAAGAGAAAAACAAAAAAAGGAAATGAAGGGGGATACTGGCTTAATAAGAGGAAGGAATTCAGTAGAGTTAAAAATTCAAAGCCCAGTTAAAGGTAGTTAAAACTCTAATTAAAGTGCAGTTGATTTACATTCCTTATCCAATCCTACAATCATAGAGATAGAAACTTTATTTTGATGAGATTGGGGATGAAACCTTGAAGATGTCAGATTTGTGAATTTATTTAATGTATAAAACAATGATTAAATAAGATTATGGAAAGCAAAAAGATACATGGAGGCCTCAAACTTTTTTACACAGAAAGAAGTTGGATGTGGTTCCTTTTAGTTGCCTTCAGATGTGAGGCTTTGAATAACATATTTAACCTGAAAAATATAGGACTACCCCTTTTGTGATTCGTTTGCCTTGAGAGCCTTCTAGCTCCTTCATCATACAGACTGGGCTGGGTGGTGCTAGAGGAAAGAAGCCAAAGTCAACAGGATATGGATTTAACAGCTCCAGTGTACAAAACAGAGTTATCCATTACCAACACAATTTTTTAAAATTACTTAAATAGCCCGGTGTGTATCATAGACCTATTCACAATAATTTTAACCTACAGAATGACAGGTTATGTGGATTTTCACATGCTAATTTATCAGTTCAGTAAAAAAACTGAATAGCCTAGTGTGTATCCTTGTCTAGTTCCCAAGCCACTTAATTTACATTGACAAGTTATGTAGGTTTGACCAAATTTATTTACCATTTAAAATCAAAATGTATCTACCATAGTAGCTCCTGTATCAAATTACATGAAGAATGTGCTTCTTGTGACACTCAATAAATGATCTCATATGTGTCTCATAAACCTTCACTCGTTTGCCAAAACTGGAGAAAAAAAGAAGCAATGCAGAAACTGATCCTTAACATTATTATTAAACAAAAGGCATAGACAGAGAATGGCAAAAACAGTTATATCCAGCTCCAAGGAGCAATGTACACCAGCATGACCTCATAACAACAACAGTGTGAGTCTCTGCAGGCTTCTCAATCAGGAACATCGCAGACTCATTCAAGGACGGGTGTGCAAATGTAACCTCATTCATGCAAAATACTTGAATCAAAGAAAAAGAAAATGTAAAGCACATTATTTAAAGGTAGCCCCTGGTTTTTATTTCTATATTTTTACAAGTTAAAAGTGTATATCAAGCTAATCCACCAATTAAACACAAAAAACCAGAAAACAAAAAACCCCAACCAACCAACCAAAAAAAAAAAAACCAAAAAAACCCAACCAAACAAAAAAACCAAACCAAACCGAAAAATGAAAAACCAAACAAACCAAAAAACAAACAAAAAGTCGGCAGCAGCTTTTAAATAATCTTATCCTAAAATACTTTTGTTAATCAAGGAACCCACAATTATTTTGTAGGATAAAATACAGCTAGTAAGAATTTTTTTTACAACTACTAGTAAAGCCAGAACCCATAATGACAATGAAATGATACATAAGTTCATTGATCTGAATGAAAGGAATTGGATCTCGTTGAGATGAAGGATCTGCTTAAATGAAAAGGAAATAATGACCTCCATTCTCCTCCTCCCAAAAGAGGAAAAAGAAAAAATGAAAGTAAAAGTCAACTGTTAATATTTGGCATAATACAGAGTCCCATCTGTTTCTGAACATACATGTTTCTCAGCAGCGTTTGGACAGTGAAATGTAGCAGCAATGCTCTTACTCATAAAACCATCATGAAAGCCGGACATAGTCAAACATGCATCTATTCTGATTTTATTAGTCTTGGAAATACAGAGACCCGTTTGGCTGATTAAATACTAAAATGGTGTTTCCTTCTAAACATGGATATTTACTTACCCTATTTTTCCATGAGATACTGGTTACTTTGTAGAAAAAAATTTTCTTAGGAAAATTTTTATCATCCAGATAAAATTTTTCCTTTCAGATTCCACTTCCTTCAATCCAGTAACTGTAATAAATTTTTAAGGTCCAGGATGTATTCCAGTCCCATCAAGGCTATGATGTGTGTGTGGCTGGAGTATACACAAGAAAAAAAATCTCCCTCTAAAAGTACTCTATTATTCTAGAAGACTTTCAAATTAGAAGATACTATGCAAATAAAAAAAGAAAGTGAGCATAATATATAAAAACTAATTTTACAGTTGGTATCCGTTTTCATTGATAAATAAATTAGAAAGAAAATTAACTGAAAAACCAGCCAGATCATGAAAAGGGTTAACACCACAGCTACAAAAAGTAAATGCAAGGTATCTTTTCCAAAAGTTTTCCCTAGCTGAAGCAAAAATGGCATGCTTCTCGTTCTAAAAGAAGCTCGACTCTCCTCTTCCTGCTGTAGCCTAAAATCATACTAAATGTGATTTAACTGTTTCTTCATTACTGTAAAATTTTGGAAGAGGAGGCTATAGGAGGATGAGCTGGTTGAAGATATTAAGAATCTTCAACTTGCCATCCATTCCTTTGTGAGAAACTCTTTCTCCCACACTATTGCTCGTGGGGAGATGTGTGTGAACAACACTGCTTCAAGCCAAATATGAATTCTTTTCTTAGTTTAGTAACAAGGCTTGAGTTACACATCTGTTTTTACTTACCCAAAACTTTCCAAGTTGCTGAGTGCTCCAGGAAGAGGTCTCTGAACTGACCTAGAGCTGTGACTCTGGCTGCTACACGTACCTTCTCAGTACTCTAGTGCTGCTTCTACCATGGGTTTTTCTTTTCAGTGTTGGATACTATAGATTTAAGTCAAACCTGCACTTAACTTATTCTGAGGGTGTCAGTAAATACGCATGAAATTCAGGAGCTATGGTGAAGTATTTAAAGAATATTTGTAATCTGTAACCCTTTTCCTGTTAAATATAATTCAGAGCATCTTAATGAATGCACCCTAATTCTTTCTTATGCTACTGTAAGAAAAATAAGGCTGTATTAAAATCAATAACACAATGTTACTAACTCATTCTATCCTATGCCATTTCATGACATTCCAAAGTGACATTGAAATACCACTAATGGAACTATTTGAATCTATTTTTCAATTATGCTAATACTAACAGCTACTGGTTGGAACAATTTGTGAGAGAATTTGGAAAGCACTACTGCAGTTATTAAGCACAGCCACATTCTTTCCAAGAACCAGTGATGGTATTAATTTAGTTTGATTCACCTCACAATAATATTTTCCAGATAAGCCATTTTCAAACCCAATGGTTCAGGCTCAGCATTTCTGGAATTAACATAGAAGTGCAGTACTGTCTGATGGAGCTGGTCTTGGAACACCTGTGTAGACAATTAGCTCCATGAATAGCTCTTTAAAAAACAGTGTGCTCACATGTTAAACTGATTATCATCCAGAAATGTGCATGGGAAGAATGCATTCCAGCTATCATCTTGAGTTCATTTTGGGATAATGTTTTCTCCTTCTGGACTAATTTCTCCTTCTAGAAGTATCTGTGGTTCAATAAACACACATATCTCCTAGTTGAAAGGTCAGTGAAAACACAAGAAATGAGCAGAGTTCAGTGTTTTCCGCTGTGGGGAGCAGGACTAAGTCCTAGTCCTCTCTTTGCTGTTGCTGTGTGGCCATATCAAATCAATTTTCTTGTTCATTGGCTGGCATATTTTTACCTGCAAGAGGGATTAATGACATTGCAATTTGTTGTAAAGAAATTCAATATTTTTTTCATAAAAGTAAGTATTGGCAAGTTGAATATAATTATTAATAAGTACAAGGAAATATCCTGTAGTTACTGGTGCCCTATTAGAAGATTGATTAACTTGTCTAAGGACACTTTTCTATCAAGAACTGATATTCATTGTGCATTAAAACTGTCTGAGGTTTTTAAGGAATTTTGCTCTTTTTAACATGAGAAATAAGAACCTTAAGACCAGGTCTTGCAATGAAAAGCTATCATATTTCACAGAAAACCCTAAGCCTAGAAATAGATTAACATACCAATTTTACTGCCGATTTGTAGCTTTACTATTGCAGTGTTTCCTGGGATACCATTGTCTGTAATCTGCTTATATTGCTCTGGCAAGGGACAATATTGTGATCAACTACATGTTCAAGATGCACACGAAGTAGGTAGGAACACAGTGTAAGCCGTTACTGAGGTTAATGAGTATTTTATAGAACTGCATCATAGAACCTCAAAATTTCAATCCTAATACAGTCATGTTGGTGGGCAAACCTCTGCACTCTATTGGTAGGTTTCAGCTTGATCAGTCAAGGTCCACAGTCTTTTTATCCATTACAGAATTTATTACCTCACTTAGTGTATCCTTATGGTTACTGCTCCAAAAGTAAAAACCAAAACATATAAAACACCCACCCACAAAACCAAAAACAAACAAACAAACCACCAAGAAGAAATAAGAACATTTTCCCCAAAGGTCCTTAAAGTTATTTTGTATAAGAATTCCAGGTTCATAAAAAGCTGATTTTTTTGTTTTTAAATGAGAGTTCCATGCCAAAGCAGATTATTGGTCTACAATGCCATCAACCTGTAATGCTAGTAAACATTTCCACAGATACTTAGGGATAATTTACAGCTTCTGTACCCTTCACTAGCTTGATTTTACAGTGGATCATATTCACCACAATATGTACACATTGTCAAAAAATAATGAACAGGGTATATCTATAACATAGCATTTCAGTATTTGCATTGTCCTATGTATACATGATAATTATTTTTAGGATAGCAGTGTCTTCAAATGTGGAATTTTTCCCAAGAAAGTGATATTGTACTTGTCTGTTTGTTCTTCTGCAGATTAAAGACAAACATATTACTTATATTGACACTAGAAGAAGAAAACAGAGAAAACTTTTTCTTCTAGTATTTAAATCTCACAATATTTGAGTAGAGTTTGACTTCTCACTATAGAATCTAGGTACCAAGTTGAAACATTTGAGCTTCACCCACTCCTATCAGAGTTCAAATTGTTTGTTAATATAAGACCTAGCAGTAAAATACTTGTTAGGCCGATGAAGAAACTCTGTGAAAAGGGTCAGGGTAAACAACATGACTATTTTAAGTAGATGCCATTCCTTTGAATGTGTTAAGGCAGCAAAATTCAGTCCTTATTTAAAATACTGTCTAGATCTGTTTTTGGCATGCTCTAAGCCAACCAAAGAGACAAAAGCATTGGTGAAATAGGTTTAACAAGCCATTTAATAAAATGAATTATTTCCTCTGTCCCTGAAGAAATTAGCATTTATTCCTTTATAAAATCTGCCTTCATAGTGATTATGTCATGTGTCATGTTCATGGCATAATGAAGTCAATAAAAATTACTTCACATTCCTTCACGCTTATTTGAGTATGGCCAATGATTATGAACTACTACATGCATAGGCAATGAATAACCGGCATTCATTTTAAGTGTTGATAACTATGATAGTCATAGCCAAATCAATTATGTGTGCTCAGCCTTTGGTATACCCAGGAAATCCAAGACACTGAGCTCACTTAATGTGCTAAATGAAGTTTTTCCCTAGATATGCAGCTCAGCTATGCGAGACCCTATTTACCTCTTCATGCACAGTTACCATTTTCCCTACTAGCTGCTGAGCAGTTTTAAAACAGAAAGTAGTCATGGTTATAGAGGCATAGTCACATTCTATCCGACATTCACGTAAGTTTATGGCAACAACCATATATGTTCAGTCTGCACTGCCAAATAACTTCTCTTTGCTCCCTCTATGATGATGTCTAACTGGAGTCCAGAGGGTGACGAATTTTAGAGATTTCTCCAAGAGCCTGCATACGTGTCACATCAAGTTTCATTTCCTCTACCGTACAGAGGCCTTCAGAACAACTCTGGGAAGTCATGAAACCTAAATAGATCTTGTGAGCCTACTACCATGCTTGAGGTCACACAGCAAAGATATAAAATTCCATCCTCTCCTCTGAGGAAGACACTTTAGAAGTGTGAAGACAGCAGCAGAAAAAGACAACCCATAATATCTAAGCTATCTGGCATCCCTAGTGGGCACAGAGTTACCCAGAGATCACTTTCAAAGTGAAGAACCTTTCGAGCTTTTCTAACACCAGGACACTTAAAAAATGTTCTCCAAGTAAATATATACTGACTCCATCCTACCTGTCTTGGCAGGAGATCTATGGAGCTGACAGTATGGTTCCACAGAAACAGAATTCTGTAGCTAGCCTTGCAAGTTATTAATTATGCAGTGTCATATTTACTTGCATTTGTGGGTATTCCCTGTGTGGCCTGAAGATAAAGTAAGCTTTTTGTCAATCGTAAAGTAATTTAAGTCTTCCCATTGTCCCCTACTTTATAAATGAGAAACTCAAGACTCAAGATACAATTTCTTGTATCATTTTACTTGCTCTACTTTTTTAGATATCATTATTTGTGGCTGAAGCTAAAAATGATTCTACTTCTCCACAATCAAGTATAAAAAAAATATAATATTTATTAAACTAATGTTTTTGGAGTTACTTTAAAAATTGCAATCAGTTAAAAAATATGTAATTAAAAAGTAGTTCCTATTTGAATAATAAAAGCTAAAGGGGAAAAAGGAAAGAGCTTTGGCTGAGAGACATAGGAACCAAGATGCACTTAACAACTGGCATTTTAATGGTTTTTACAGCTAGATATAAACACATATAGACATATTTTACAAAAAAGAGGAGTGGAGTCTGCTTAGCTAGAGACTAACACATAAAAATGTAAAGAAATTGGTAAAATATGTACTACTGAAATAGTTCTCTATTCTTGTTTTTGAAGGTTTAATGCAAGTAGCAAAGTACAAAGAATGACACCACAGTTACTATATTAACTTGTAGAGAAAAATAAATGGATTTTTCTGGTGCTCTTACAGAAGGAAGGAAGGAATGCAGGCTGGTTAAGTTAGCATTTGGTTTTGGCCCTTCTAGTTTTCTCCTGGCATAACCTCAATATTCTCATGGTCCTCCTGAGTTAGCTGCCACTTCTTTCAAGGCTGATAAATTCTTCCTTTTCTCCAGGCCGACAGATCCCCAACAGGCCATCCATTTTGGTACACTGAAACAGCCTGCTCCCAAATTTTTAAGATTTTCTTCTTGAACAATGTCCAGCTCTCCTGGACTCTTGTTTCCTTTCAGTACAACCTCCCAAGGAGCTCTTACAACCAGGCCTCTAAACAGGCTAAAGTCTGCCCTCCACACTGGTGCTATCTTGCATTAGTATTGACTAACTTCTCTACTGCTGTAGCAGCCCTTTCTATTCTTATGCTAAACATTAAGCAGTTTTTATAAGAGAAGTTTTGCAAATCAACAGTCAGGGTACTGACAGCTCCTGGAAGCACAAGCAAAGGGTAGAGGTATCTTGTAAATGACAGCACCAAAATCTGTTTGGATTTGCTTCAGCAAATTGATGAGGGATGTCTTTATGAAAAATCAGTTATTATAAATTTTATTTTTCTTTGCATTTCCACACTCTGTACAGAACAACACATCAGGATTGATCCTCAGCCAAAAGATACTTAGCTATATTATGTACAGTGAGAAGAAATAAAAACCAAAACCTCATTATAAATCCTCCCCGAATAATTCATTCTCCAGATAAAGTTTAAGCCTGCATTTCAAGCACAAGGGAGCTGACAGAAACTTTCAATAAACTGCCTTTTATGAGGGAAGGTAACAGCTTCTGTGTGATTCAGGTGTATCTGTCTCTTAAACCAGTGTCTCTCTCCCACATAATTACACAAAATAGATCCCCTAGCCCATGTATATGGGGTCTCTTCCTCTGCAGTTAAATCCATTTCTAAATCATTTTTTATCACCCTTGGAAAATATGTAGCTAACTTGTAGTGGGTGGCCAGGTAGGAAAAAAATGCTCAACATCAGTGTTAGTCTCTCCTTCTCACCCTCAGTTCTTCCTTTCCTTTGTAGAAGAGGTTGTAGTTCCATATAAAAGCTATAGGCCACCTGAGCTGAAGATGCTAGTACTGAAGAGGCTCTTTGAAGATCAGTAACCATCACCTATTTCGAACAACAGGGAAAGAATTACAGTGTATGAGCATGTAAAGATGAAGTAGGCACTCAAAGGTTACAAAAATGTTGAACCATTCCAGAAAAGCTTTTCAAATTGAGTTTCATGTTTGTCAGATTAACAGCTCTGAAGATCAAAATAATTTTCTGAATTTCTGACACCAGAGGATCCTCTGACTTCTGATGAAATGTTCCCATCCAAAACTAATGAATCATTTTTTCAGGGACAAGCATCACATTAAAACATGTAATGCATCGCTGACACTTCTTTACACAGATTATCAAACTGTTCAGTTTTCCAAGTTTGACATGTGGTATCTATCTGAAAATGACTGGGAAATAATCTTGAAGGCTTAAATTTATGGACTTACTGTTGATGAGTGGTGGAGAATAATGAATGATTATTCAGTAAGTGCTTATGACTTGCCAAAGGCCACGAGAAAAATGTGGGATGAAATAAATGGTGCTATTTGTACAGTGAAATTTAAATATAATGTTTCTTAGATTTACAATGTCCCAATATCTAAAGCAGCTTTATCTCATATATGATTTTTATATATGTGTTTATTTAGAGTGAGAAGAGTAGGGATTTTTAAGTGAGCAGCTTCAGATACTTATGGCAGCCGCATTTCTCCCACAGCTAATATTACTTTCTTGTCAGTAAGAGGGAGTTTGCAGAGACCTGAGGCAAACCTGTTACAGTCAACTTCTGAGATTTGAGGATAGGAACATCCTTTTCTGATGAGAAAAGGATAAGAATAGCCAGAAATGGTCACAGAGACCTTTCTTTGTAGTCAGAAGGAAGATGCTGGACAAAGGCCATCAGCACAGAATGAAAATCTTGTGACTGCTTTTTTTTTTTCTAACAGCTTGCTAGACAAATTCTCCATGATTGACCAAGTGGAAATGTGGGATGCCTGTTCAGTTTAAAATCCATTCTGCTCTATTAATCTATAGAAGATTGAAGACTAAAGGTACCTGGTGTTTAATTAATTTAACAGTCTTTCTAGAGAGTAAGCCTGAAGAAACAAAGTTCTGAATAATTGGAGAGGCATGCCAAAATAGAAACAAAATGGAGGGAGGGAGTAAAACTAATTAAATATTGCTCCTCTTCAGTGGATTCTTGGGACATATGTACTATCAAAATGACAGATATTGTTATCTTCCAGTTTCTTCTTCTCAAGCATGCAGAAGTGGGAAATAGGATCAGAACACAAACCTGCAACTGTAATTCTCAAGTAGTCATGGTTATTTTAACATATTCAGGAGAATATCTTTAATGTTGTCACACCTATCATAGATAAAATAAGAAAGACAACCCAAAAGAATAAGATTTAACACTGCCTGAGTTGCAGATAGTTTGTTTCTTGAGTTCACAATTTTTCCTTGTTATATAGATGATGACATGAGAACATGGGTGATCACAAAAAAACATGCTGTATCAAGCTCTAAATGGAGTCACAAAATATTTTTTCTATCTATAAGCAAACAAAGGAGAGGGGCAGAAATTTCTTGAGAGACATGTCTCGGGAGAATCCTTCTCTGTTGTTAAAATCTGCAGTCTGAGCAGAGCCTGTGGTGATTACTCAGTGGGGAGAATCTGTGTTTATGTTAAAGAGAGGAAAAAGTGTTTACCTTAACATTTACATTTAGGATTTATTGTGAAATCTCTGCAACTGACACATCACAAATTCAGTGACAGCTAAAAACAATAGAAGCACATTAACAAGACTGTACAAGCTGAGTGGGTAATAGGAATTGTGTCTAGAATCCCAAGGGAGCTAGTATAGCTGTACCACTGAGATAAATCAGGGATTTATGAGAGAAAGCCCTTCCCTCGTTTGAAAAAACATTACTTTGATGTCTATGCTTGACATGGTGCTCTGCAGCTCAGATAGAGAAGTGTGTGTTTGTAGCCTTGCCAGGATGAACTCTGACATTTCCAACATGCTGGCAGAGCTGAAAGATCCAGTTCTGCTGATGGAGTCAACAACACAGCAAACAGGAAAGCAGGTTGGGGTTGTTTTTCTGAAAGATAGCAAAGATATCCTGGCTTATATTTGGTGTCACCAGTGAACTAAACACGACACAAACAACATTTTATTCATTTTTTCCACATCAACAAAAATAGTTCTATATTTTTTTAAATGCTGAAGCCTACTGCTGCTGGGGTTGGTCTAGTGTTTGGCACAATTGATGGGTTAGAAAGAAAAAGATTAACTGCTTTTGACACTTTAAATAGATTAGACTCAGACCTCAGTGGTAGATTAATCTACCACTAAATTTTTTTAAATTCATTTAATTGATTTGACAGTGTGAGTCCAACAACAAAACTCAAGCTAAATCTAAAAATCCATTTAGCCTACTTTCTCCCTTGGTAGATTTTGGGTTCAGTTTTTTTTTTTTTTAATTTCTCGAGTGATGTTATCAAGATAAGATTTTAAATAAAAAAAAAAATCTTGGCCGCACTTTTCTTATTATAAACATTTGCGTTTCCCAGACTTTATCAAAGAAAATTTGCTACAATCAACAGGAGAGGACGAAGAAGGACAGAAGCATGCGCACATGTCTCCTCAGAGCTTAAAAACTAGTTGACAAAAGTCAGCTTAGTTACTTCAGAAATACACACACTATATTTTTGCATGGAATATCAGGCACTTAAGTCTTTGTTTCAAATACCAGTTGCTAGACACCTGCTGCTGAGACCAAAACAGGAAAAAACCATAGTTTTGAAATATTAAATATATAAATAGAGTTAGTTTACAATTATATGCTTTATACATGGATTATATCGTGTCACTCTCTGAAGGAAAAGGCCATATCCTTTCCAGGAGTAACTGG
Organism: Platysteira castanea; assembly: GCA_013397175.1. Lineage (NCBI taxonomy): Eukaryota > Metazoa > Chordata > Aves > Passeriformes > Platysteira > Platysteira castanea. Next base: position 471,357 of record VYXC01007729.1, read on the forward strand.
TGGTATATAGCCAAGAGAGACGAAAAAGCTTAAGTTTATTTACTTCTCAACTTGGCAGAAGCGAAGAATCAGTTAAAAAAACTCAGGAAATCATATTAATTTTCTTTTTTCATTACTAGATCAACATATTTGTCTCAAAGAACACCTTTTACGAGACAGACATCATATGGGCAGTACCCACACAAGAAGTAGGAAAAAACACCAGAATGAAATTTGTAAAATTGTCGTGAGAATTAATGCCAATAAGAAATCAGGATAAAGTAAAAAATCATTACCTGCTCACAGTCCCCTTTCTTCAAAATCTTCTCTTTCATCACAAAAAACTAATAAAATTATAAGTTCTTTCCAACACACACCACTCATATTCTTTTTACTTCTTCACTGCCTCCAGGTGTTCTAGAAAAGTCTCAGTCTTTGCCCATTTTATCCTCAAACACATATTGGGTCTGGCTGAGCTGGAGTTCATTTTCCCATAGAGCTCTCACAGTGCTGTGCTTTGCATTGGTAGCTGCACAGGTGTTGATGAAAGATGTTTTGGCTACAGATGAGCAGTGCTGACACAGCATCAGGGCTGTCCCTCTAACATTCCCACCCCCATCAAGGTGCTGGGATTGGGCAAGATCCTGGAAAGGGACACAACTAGGCCAGCTGACTCAAATTAACCATGAGTTAGTCCATAACTGTGTGATGTCAGCTTGGCTATAAAAGCTGAGGTGGTTGGGCTGTTTGCTTTCTGGAGCAGCTGCTGTGGGTGTTGAGGCCCTGCTTCTCAGTAGGTGGCTGAACACTGCTTGCTGATGGGAAGGAGGTTACAGACATTTTTATTTCCCTCTTTGCTTGTGCATGTGCAAACTTTTGCTTTAGTAAACTGTCTTATCTCAACCGATGAGTCATTTTCCATCTTATTTTTCCTTCCCTGTCCAGTTGGGAAGGGGAGTGACAGAGCTGGTTGGTGGGTACCTGGTGTCCAGCCAAGGTCAACCCACCACACCTTACTGTCAAGGTTTTAATTTAATCTCCCACATACCTTAAAACTTCCCTCTGGCAAAACACCTCTTCTTCCTCTAGGAAGAGCAGGATCTGGTTTACCCTGTTCTCAAATATCTCTTATGCCACAATCTGCTTTCAGTAATGAGGATTAATTGGAGCCACCTGCCTACATTTTCCCAGGTGCATGTGTTCATTGTGCCCCAGACGTCAAATAACCTTGTAACATTTGCAGATAGAAATTTTTCCAACTATTAATTTTACAATGATTCAGCACACAGACAGGAAATATTTACACCCAAATAGCAAAAATCACTTAAAGAGCAAAATATACCTTGTCCTTATAAGATGCAGGCCATACAAAATCAATATTTAAATTATGACATATTATTATTTCTAGAAATATATCTGTGAGTTTTTACCAAAGAACTTCTTTATTTTACTCTTTTTGAAGAAGAAATTAAATTTATAATCATTATGTAGTTTAATTTCTAGCTATGAAATCACTTCTCTTACAATCTTTAATTGAGGAAAACCTTTCTAAATTGAAAATATCTGGCAAAGGCAAGACTAACAAATTAGTCTTTTAAAAGTGGAGACTTTTTTGAGTTTTTTTACAATACTCCTGTAGCTTACCTGTCCTTTGGACAAATGTTTCCTATATATACAGTATATAGTTTGCATTCTTAAAAATTACAGTAAGTGACTATTGGAAGATATAAATAAAACACAAAAATCAATATAACTAATATTTATGACCACATTTTAACATATGATATAAAAAATTAATATAGAATACTGAATAAAAAGGAAGCTTGGAAACTACTTTTCAGGTTGCATGTATATAGGCATTTTGAATGAATAAATGTATTTTTATGCTTTATGTGTGTTACTTCTAGTATTTAAAAAAACAAAATAACAAATATTTTCTGGAAACAATTGTCAATGACTTCAAGAATTAGAATAAAAATTAACCTCTTAAAAAACCCCTCAGCTTCCACCAACCCAGTGAAACTATAGGTATGTAAAAGTATTAAATAAACATAATGAAATTTTAAATGATTGTGAATATTTATTCAAGAAACCCTAAATTTAGAATTGCACTAACAGAACTGGTAAGCAATCATATCTCTATGAATAATTTTGGGTTTTCTTATTTATCTATTTATTTTTAAGAATTATCTTAAATGATGTCTTTTGAGGAAGGTCCTGGTCATAATATAATCATGTCTATCAGTTCTCAAGAAAATCATGACCAAAAATTTAATAGGTAAACAAGTAGCTGGATTTTAAAAAAATATGAGGCAACAGAGTGCAAGACTGTCTAAAGCTTCTAGATGTGAATAAACAGTGAAATGAGACTTAATAGAAAAGTATTAGTTAAAAAGGCAAAATTTATTGGTATATTTCTATCAGCAATGCCTAATAAACTCCCCCAAACCAGGAGTAACTAATGCAAACCACATTTTATTTTAATGAGAGAAAACAATAAATAACTCCCCCTTCAAAGCCCAAATAATTCAATTTTAATGCTAAAACAATATAAAACTGGAATTATTTTACTATATATCTTCAGCATTTTTGCCTTTTGAAATTGTGGATTTAATTATAAAATACACAACTTTGAAAACAATTTAATTTTTTTTATTTTAAACTCTATTTATTTCTATTAACATCAAATATGCATTAAAACTATGAACATATAAAAGCTTTTTCGTACGAAAATGTGTAAAGCTGAAAAATTTTTTTCCCATGCTCATTTTTAATTAAGGAAAAATCAATATAATAAAGCTTAATTCATTTTTTCTTCATTCTGCAAATAAGCCTGACCTCTGAAAACTGGGTGATTCCTGTTGCGGTTCACTTCTGTTTAAAAGCAGAATTTTCCAACTATGTTGTTCAGACCAACTCTTCTCGAGTGATCCTTTGATGAAGTGTTGCAAACTGCCATGCATCTGGCTCCAGCGCAAGCTAGAGCTCACCAGCAGACTGAATGAGGGGTGTTTTTGGGAAGTAACAGAAATATGATGGAGTTACATTGGGAATTATTACCACAGTAGCTTTCTCCTTCTTCTAACTTTATAAAGATCATGTGGACAAAACTGTTATGAAACATTTGAATATATGAACAGAGTAGGGAATGATAAATACCTGTTACATTATAAGAGACAGGTGTATATAAATTTTTTTTTTAAAAAAGGAGGTGTTTAACAACTTCCTTTCACTCTCAGAAGGCAGGGCAATTTAAAATAAAATCAGTCCAGAGTTCCTGACACACTGAAATGTTTGGAAAAGGTTGAAAGGTATCCTTTGTAATGTTTCAGCAAATTGTTTCTCTGAAAATAGCAGCAGGAGGTGTTGAAGTGACTGAAGTGAAGGAAGAGGAGTTTGTTTGTTTTTTTTTTTTTTTTTCAATCAGCTTGGATGAAAGCTATTTTGAACATCAGAAAATGTTCAGTTCAGGGATCTCAGTAAAGGTTTCATAATGGCAGCTTTACAAAAACAAAGAAGACAAGCACTTTTCTGTCTGTGGTACATATTTTGTTCAATAAACATGAAAATCTGCAATTTCTTAGTAATTGTTTGTATGAATAATAAAATAGGTAATTATTTTTATAATATGTTTATAATAATCATTAACTGTTTGTTTCATCACTAAATACAATGGAGACTCTTTTCCCAGTTGTCCTTCTTAGTACGCTCCTTCCAGAAGGAAAATTACTGAATGGAATGAACATCAGCTCTGAACAGCCTCCCAGCAGTAGTTCAGGAGCACTTCATTTTCAAATCCCTTGACAAGTCCTTATTCTCATCTGTGGTTGCTGTCCCTGAGAACTGAGACTAGTCTGAGTGTGGTATTCCAGCAAGAAGAGTACCCATGAAGGTTATGACAACAATTCACCCAAAGGCGAGTTACACCTCCTGGATGTTGCTAATCTTACTCTGAAACTGCAAAATTATTCCGGTGATGCTAAGCTTTAGGTTAAGAAAAAAAAAATTCTGTTGTTAGCTTTTTCCCCTTTTCTGGTTTAGGGTCCAGTCTTTCTGAGTTTATCAGCAGTACTGTAATCAAAATTAAGATACCTTTGTGAATCTATTACCCCTCAAAATGCACAGTGCTTTTCTTTCTTTTTTTTTCTCTTAACCTACAGATGAATCAAAAATTGTCATTACATATATATGTAATCAATTTCTACACAGCAGTATACATTATATAAAAATATTCATTTACATACATCAGCCTCTACTTGATTAGCTAGTGCCAGTGTAAAGCAACTCTCAAATGATTAGAGGAACTCCTTTTGTCAATACAGGAGCAAGACTTGAAAAGAGATTTAAACTGAATATTTCAAAAGATACAGAGAACATTGTTCAGTCACTCATTTTATAACTATATCCCAAAGTCATGAATCCATATCTTTCATAGACATCTACAATCAATTCTATTTGGTGCTGTTTTTTCCTTTACATCCTTCATTGCCAGTACATAGAAGATGACTGCACCTTCCAAAGTTTAAACACATATGTTAGTACTAACAGAAGAAAATATTACACTTGATCTAATAGTTAAATTAATAAGAAATTTTTAATTTAAAAAATTAATGAAAATGTATGATTTTCAGTAAAAATTTCCCGATAACCTTTTCAGTCTCGGGTATTTTTTTTCTGGAACACCAGGATGATTGAGATTGAGGGAGCAGAAACTAGCCAAAAAGTCACTCAGCCCATGGTAGCTGATTGCTAAGGGGTGATGTCTACCAGCGGTGTCAGAAAACCAAATTCTGCTCTGAGATAGTGAATATAGAAGTCCTTCTTCTCTCAACAAGTGAGAACCATGTCCCTTTTGCAGTTGGAAGGAGACTATTATTTGGTAAAACTATAAAGTTTCATTGAGCAAAGGTTTTTTTTCAGAGTATTTGTACTATGGATAGTCAGGCACATCTAATCTTAACTCTGGATTCTTATATTAGAATAAAAAAAATAGTGAGCTAAATTGAAGAAAGGACTAAGAATCTTCTAAAAACAACCACTGGATTATGAACTACCGGGGGCTATGGTTTGAAGGTTTTTTTTGCAGAAAAAAAAATCAAATTACACTTTTTGTTTTGACAGACAAAACTAGGACAAAAGCCTACTTTGAAAAGCACTTTTACAAGAGTTTTTGGCCCTGTGGTTTTGGCTAGTAACTTAATACTTGTCGGTGTTTATCACCTTCAAACTCCTATGAATAATAAAGGAAAGGGATAAGAGTATGACTAAAAAGCATTTCCAAAGCCAAAAATATTTTTTGCTTCAAATAATTTTTTGGCTCAAATTTTATCTAATTTAGTCTTGCCACAGCAAAATCAGAAAGTAGGTATGAAATTATATTAGTTCTATCAGTCCTGAACATGGCTGAGCATCTAGTCCATAAAGCTTTGAGTTTAGCAATGAATAGATGGGGCAGAGTTTTCCTACATCATTCTTTTTGAATGTATACAATTCTTCATGCCTGTTTTCATTTTAATTTTCTTACATAGTCTCTTGTCAGACTAAATATTTGAAGAATAAAAGGAGCTGTGATTTTTTTTTCTATAGATTAGGAAAGTTTTTATTTGGTGTGAATCCCTTCCTTCAAAAAAAATAAATTACTGTTATTCTTCAAATGTAATGATTGTTCCAGTACTGTGATTCAAACAAAGATTCTCCCTGTAGTTATTCAAGTAATTTTCTCTTTGGGAGTATTTCAGGAAAACTGCTTTGAAATCTTACCTTGCTCTTCTTTTCTTCTATCTAGAGTGCAACAGGGTTTTCAGAGGATATAGTCATCTAAATTAGGGACCTGACACTGAATACAGGACAGGTGATATAGAGCATCAGCAAGAGAAATAAGAGAAATACAAAAAAGTACATCTAGCTCAAATCAAATTATTGAGAGGGGTAAGTCTCTGTGAAAGTATAACATTCTACAGAGCAATTTGGAAAGAAAATTTATACAAGTGCCATAAGTAGTAAGAATTGTGACTTTGCATTTAGCATTTCTTCTGCCTTCTGCATTATGTGAGTAGCTGTGAGAATTCGATTGCAGTCTGAACTATAATCTCATCAACACTATAATTTGTGTTCTGTCATTCATCCAATTTTTCATCTAGAAAACTAGACATTTGTGCAAATTTAAGAATGTTTGAATCTAAAGAAGAATATAGGCAAGAATTTCAAAGACATAGGTTTTTAAAATAAATTATTTAACTGAAAATCAGAAATCTTGTGAGCTGCTTTTCCAGAATATCTGTGGCTCTCTATATCTATATATGCACCCAATTCTGCAATGGCATACAATGGGATTTTAGGAGGTTTAGTTTTTATTACAAAGCAAGAGTCAAGTTCTCTCTCTTGGCTAAAGTACTTTAGAATGTGATCAAATCTTTGATATATTTTCAGAATACATATTTAATCATAGTTAGGTTGAAGAAAATTTAACATGAGTAGTAAGAAAGAGGCTTGGATAAATACTGTAGTGGAAAATGAACAAGTTTTTGAATATGTTGAAGCAATATTTTCATTTGAGTAAACAAATGATGATTGAGTAGCCATTGGCAAAATAATAATTTCCTCTTATTTTAAATGAGCTGACTAAAACTTTGAGAAGTAAAAAGTTATGCTCATGTTGAATGCCTTTATAAATCTTCTAGCTATAAGATTGCCTGCTATTAGGAAAATTACATAAAGGCAAGACAAAGAAAGGTGTCTATACCTCACTGAGTTTATTTATGGTGGAAGATATTGGAACATGGTTTCTGCCTGAGATATTTATATCAGATGAATGTAGGATCACTAGATATGTCTACTTACCTGTGTCTCATTCTTCAAAACCTTTTTGAAAATAAAGTGAGAACCTTATAAATCAGTCTTCCTCCCCCTGCCCTCCCGTGATTTATGTATTTGTCAGGAATGAAACAAACCAACACAAACAACAAAAGTCCTAGCACGTGATGGTGAATATACTGCTTGTAGATCTGCAGTTAGGACTGAACTGAGTTGCACATCAAGGTTTAGGCCAGAAAGCTAGCAGTGTGTTTTCATTAATTTTTAAAGCAAAATGCAAGCCAAAGTATTTTGAATCTAAAATAAGGCTGCTGGTGTTAGATTTTCTCTAGAATGAGAAAGTTAAAAAGTGAGAGAGTTTTAGATAGGAAAGAAAGTTACGAGAATGCAAATCCCTATCGTATTCAAATGTGCTTTTCACATGAGTATGCAAAAGATGCCAATTTAAAATACAGAGTGAAGCTTGAGATGACTCTAATAAAAACTATTTGATTTTCAGAAGTGCCTTCTGGGATCCAAAATTTTTTATTCAGTTTAATTCACTATGAATCAAGGAAAGAGTTCATCACAAATAATTTTCTGATCTACGGACCAGCTTTTGATCTGTGAACCATGAGGAATAAAAAGATAATCTTTTATGGAAATCAAGAAGCAATCAAAGATTTTAAATATTAAAATCAATCTTGAAAACTATTTGAGAACTAAATTTTGAAAAGAGGACATATATAAAAACAAGATATCAATAATGTAACTCTTGCAGACTTGGGATCCCTTTGAGTACTTTTAGAGACCTAAAGACAGATGCAGCACTATTCAAGACTTCATGCATTGTCTGATATTTCTGATTAAAATTCAGTATTTTGTGTAAAATGTTAACAAAAATGTAAATTTCCTGCTTCAAGACTGCCAAACACAGCCATGGCACAATTTCACTTTCTATACTTCGAAGTGTGCTTGCCTCTAGAAAACTGTATCAGTGTCATGATTCAGGAATTCATAATTCTCTGCGGAGCTGAACTGTGAGTACCTCTCTTGGGGTTCCAACCTCCTTGATTGCTCTCCCGTTCAAAAGTAGTCTCGATGGCAGAAATATACACGTGAGAGTGAGCACGTAAGGGGGTGTGTGCATGTGAGAAACAGGAGAAGAGAGAAACCTATAGAAAGAAAAGAGGTGTGAAATGTAACGCTGTGGGGTACAGTGGGTTAATTTGTATAATACAATGTATAAATATATATTAATAGAAACATATAAAATGTATTATGAATATATTATATCTGATTTGTAATAAAAAATGGTTTTACTAATTATTATTATTTATTGATTTGACAAAACCCAGGGATATATGTCTGAACCAGATTCTTGACTGGAGTGTATTTTCTTCTGTGGCAATATACTGATTTACACGAAATGATAGTATCATCAACTACGCTATCATTCTCATATCACTGTTGAAATGACTACTCATTTTTAAGCCTTTTACTCTCACATTTCCCATGCACGTGATTCATATGTGGCTTTGTTCTAGCATTTCAGAATTCAAGAATTGACAGAGACTGTCTTAGAATTGATTTTGATACAAAACCAATGATACACTTCTAGCAGAGGAATCAGAATTTTAGTCTTGGACTCTCCAGCTTTAACAGAAATACAAACCAATGCACAACATAGAGTCATCTGTCTTCCAGATGCAGGAAGAAATGAGAGATTAATCCTTATTTAAATCAATGGAATTGTTTTATCAAGAACTTCAGGATTAGACAATAACATCAATTTTGCTCTCTAATCCTGAAATTATTAGGATTGCAGAACCTAGTGAGAAAACTTGTCTCCAAACTGGAACATTAAAAAGATTGTCTAAGGTCTTACTAATACCTAACTGATCAACCAACATCTATCTGAATCTTCTCATCACACACTAGACACTTCACTTTTTACTTTAACCTTTGTAGACATGAAAAGGAAGTCATACACACCATTAAAAAAAAAAAAAAAAGTACTTGGTCATCTAACTACTCTTTACTAGATTATTTTTCTTGACCCATTCAACCTCTTCCTGCAGTTCTGCAATTCCTCTTAAGTCTAACTTGTAGGCCATTCCTCATTGTTGTTTCTCCTTTGTACTTCTTCCAGCTTATCTGCCTGTTATAAAACCACACCCTGCTCTCAGAGTCCTTCTGATTTATAGTCTCATTCTGCACTAATATTACCAATATTAATAATGTAATATTTAATATTTTTTCCTTTGTCTCTTTAGAAATCCTTTTTATGGGAGCCCATCTTCCCGGCTGAAGTTTGGATTTTTAATCTATTGCTATGTTTTTGCTCCATTTCCACATTAATTTGCACAGAATTATTAACTTGACACTTTTTGATGGTTTCACACATATATCATGTTTCCAAAGGTTTCCTTCCCTTTGGTCAGATGCATCTTTCACAGAGCACAGCCTAAGTTCTCTCAGCATTTGTAAATATGCTCCAGCATTGTCCTCAATAGTTTTTTGGTAGACTGTGACTATTTATAATGCTTATTCAGCAGGCATTCTCCTTTTACCAGATGGCCATGTCCTTCAGGTATTAGATGTCTGAAATAAGATGCATCAGTCTTATTCTCTCTTACTATGATACTACTTTGTTCTATTCCCCTTTTTTATCTTTATTAAAAGCTTTCAACAGGTCTGCTTTTCTCTTCCTTCTGAGCTACAGAGAAAACATAAATATTTTCATCCTACAGTAAAAAGCTTTATTTTCTCCCTACTTGTCTTTTTGTAACTCTGATTTAGGCCATTGGGTCTCTGAGAGGCCAATTAAATTTTGTTTGTGCATTAAGATTTCTAGTCATAGTTGTTTGTTCTTGATACACTTTGCAGTAGTGTATAGATGTCTAATATATTTGATAAGTTCCCCCATTATTCTCTTTCCTGTGAGCTGTCCAATAATGTCAAAAATATTATCTTAGTCTGATGCAGCTAAAATTCCTCATATATGGTTCTATCTTTTGGTCTTTGCAGTATTTTATTGTTAATTTTAGTCACAAATCTCTTTATTTGGATTGTGTTACTGCAATACTCTACGTACCAGTCTCCTTGAAACAGGTCAAACTCAAAAATGTTACTCTTTTAAGACAGCAATATATCTATGTGCTTAAGCACGCCTATATTCCTATTTCTATAATTTTCAGAAATATTAATTAGTAGCTTGCATATATCTTAGTTTTTCTAGGGATATTTCTTAATTACCTTTTACCCACTCTAGGTCCTTTAAGAAAGACTTACCTATTGAAGCAGGAATATAGTCTTTACTCAGGCCTACAAAAATGTATGACATTCATAAATTTGGTTTGATATTTGAATATCCCAAATATCAAAATTATCTTTCATATCTCAATATGTCTTTTGAACATTTTGTGTTTAAAAGCATTACATTTGTCTGAACTTCTGTCCATTTTTTACCTTAAAACTTACAATTTTTATCCTGTCTTTATCATCCTTCATCTCTGCATTATGTTCTGTGCTTTTGTGTAGACTCTACAATTCTGTCTCTGTAGTAAATTAACTCTGGAAAAAAAAAAGGGTTTGCTTCCATTAGAACAGGGTGAATGCTGAAAAGCGTTTTCTACAGGTGCTCAATTTTGCGTAGAAGTTTTATTTGACTGTACTTCTGTTTGCTCCCCAGAAGTATTCCTGGAAAATCTTGGCACTCATAAAATAATCAATCGTAAAACCCAAATATTAACTGAGTATGGGATGCAAAGATTTTATAAAGCATTAGGAGTACAGTGATATAGTGGTGAGATACTGAGCAGACAACTGAGAACAACTGACATCCCTTCGGCCAGGACACTGAGGGCATGGATGGGTCTGACTGCCCCTTACCAGCCTCCTCAGGCCCAGGATCCCATGTCATCCCATCGGAGGCTTCATCCCCTGCCCCAGCGATTCCCCAGCAGGGACTGTCTCCAGCTCACCACAGCCCTGCCCTACCCACCCACAGGATTTGTTGAGCTGGGCCATCAGCCCATTCTGGCCTCATCCCACCACCACCCCCAGGGAAGTGCCCAACCCTGAGGATAGGGGCTGCACTTGGTGTCCCCAGATGTTCTGCTCATGGCTGGGACAGGGCTGGGCCTGGGCTGCCTCATGAAGATCCCTATGGAGGGCCACAGAGAGCCCCAGGTGTTCTCTAAGGCTCTGGAGTGGGGCTATGCAGATGCTTTGAATTTAGTGATTCAGCTTTTGTATTGCTCCAGTCACTGTGCTGATACTGATCTGTTTGCATACACACTTTTTTGACAGTGTGATGAACAGAGCTAGATCTTCCTAAGGCTAGAGAAAAAGTCTGTTTAAGTGAAGAAAATTATTTCTTCCTCAGGCTCTAAGCGTGCCAATTTTGAAGAAAACTTTTCTTTTCATGGATTTTCTAAACCACAACAAGGAGTCCGTGCTAAGGATCTGCTATGTGGATAAGAGTTTGATGCAGACAGATTTCTGGACAACCACAAAAGTAGTTCAAGACCATTTCAATTCTTCTGCACAGTCCTGAAGAGCAGCCTGGTCTGTGGCATTTTAATGTGGCTGTTCCTGTAATTCCAAACACACAAGCTGTGAACAACATCTCTAACATTAGCTTCTGGAAAGCTAATAAAGCAGACCATGAAGACTTTTCAGCAGCAGACCTAACTTCTGCAGCAGTTCCATAGTTTTGCTGGCATCAGCACTCTTACAGGTGGTCCTAATTTTGCATGAACAGACTGATCTAAAGCAATTTCTGCTTCATTAGACCTTTGAAAGCTTCCTTTCACACTGGATATGAGAGTGAATTACTTTTTCACCCCTTTTGCAAAAAACATAATGAAGACCACACAAACAAAAATTGGAAGAGAGGGAAGGAGGGGATGAAAGCTGCTGTTTTGAGTTTTGTTGTTCATGACAATTTTATAGCAGCAGAGATTTTCTATCTTGTCTCTGTCTCACTTGATAAGGAGGAAGAACAGCAGCCGGAGAGAAGAAAATTGCTGAAGAGGAACTGCACTGACTGATTATTTCTAATAGAACAGTTTGGAAGCAAGAGTCAACAGTACATGCAGACACCTATAACATGCCCCTCTGCCTTTCCAAGAACTCAGGAGGAGCTGTAGCTGGAGACTTGTGCAGGTCCCAGTACGAAGACCAATTTGCATGGCCAAAGTCAAGTTTAGATGGAAAGCAATACACTCAAGCCCACTTGTCAAATGAATAACTGTTTTTCATTGCCACATGTGCATTCCATTCCAGTTGTGCATTCCCACAATATCTCTTTCATTTTGCAATCTTTCTATTGCAAACGGACAGCCTTTCCTTGGGATTTAACCCTTTACCCACTGATATTTCACTGTCTTCTATCACCCTTGTTCTCTTTTTTTACAATAAGTTTTCACTGTGATAGAATAACTGTTTCCTTAATTAACCAGTTACAGTATCAGCACAGGTTATACTTAGAAATTCTGTATACTGTGTGGAGGAAGTGCTACATCCTTCAGAATTTAAAATGAAATTACTTGTTTCGAAGAAGTAGATTAGGCTCACACTTGCTTTGTGATTGTTTCCAAGCCTTCCTGCATTTCAGCTGTTGGGTCCCAGAGCACATGCCACTTTTCGGAATTTTGCTGGAAAAGCTACACAATTCAGCTGTCTGGGTCCAAGTTTGAGTTCTTTGGTGATAGGAATTTCTGTGAGGAAAGCTGGAAACAAGGCCCTGCCCCTCCTTTCCTTTGAGAGCTGCTTGTAAACTGAAACTTAACACTGCCCCAGCCTGCACTAGATACACTGCAGCTGTGTAGAAGCTCTGTCTGTGCCTGAGCTTGTACCTCTGTGAATTTGATCCAGACGCACTAGTCTGACTTCCTGGCTTGGCCTTGGACCCATGTCACTGCTGCAGACTTACTGATCAGTCTCTGAACTCCATTCTGACCCAGGCGAGCTGCTGTTTTGTCAGAGAGGTCACTGTTCCCATCTGTGCTACTATTGTGCTCAGCTCACAGCTCACCTTCCCTTGCAGTGCAGGACTATACTTTCTATCTTCTAAAGCAGAACTAGGATGAGGATTCCTTCAGGTGACTTCTACACGGGTTTAAATGTATTTGTGAAAGTGACATGCTATCAGTTCATCAAGCAAAATGTCCACTACCTTCAGCTCTTTTCTGTAAAACAGCCATTTAATTAAGCAAAAATAAATCCATTAGAACTTAGTGAAAACAAGCCCTCCATTGTAGGCACCTTTATTTTAACAAGTGAAAATATTATTGTTATAAGAATATCAGTCTGGAGATGGTCACCTAAGTAAATAATGGGAGCTTAATAGTTTAGAAAGGAGCAGGTGCAATTCAGTTAAAAAAAAAAAAGATGTTTTCTTTCATATCACAAACAGTATGGTTATTGACAAAATATGATTTTTAAGTGTGACCTTTTTTATTATGTTTTCAGTGTCCAGTTTCCCAATACCTAGAGGTTTTTGTTCTACAATAGGAAAGAATTATCCCAAATACTTACCTGAAGTTCAAAAAAATTAGAGCTGCCTCATTTAACTTGTCTAGAGAATACTTTATCTCATCAAATTATTTTATCTGACAAAGCACTTTATCAGATATTAGTCCTCCAGAGCACTGTTCTGCTTGTTCATGAGGTATCAAAAAGACAACAAGGTTCTTGTACTTCACCTGATCATGTTCAAGAAATCTTAACCACTTTAATAATTCTGGGAGACACTATAAAAAAGCAAAGACTCAGAGGTGGAATGAAGAAAGCTTGAAAACCAGAAGAGTCACCATCTTTGCAAAGTCAATACCATTATTCTATTGCAGGCTTATGCCATTACATAACTTCTAGTACAGATGTACTTCACATTTAGTTATAATGAAATCTAATTTTATTGTTGATTTTGGATTTATTTCTACTTGGGAGTGACTTACATGTTTGGAAAATATTTATGTCTTATACCTTCAAAATCAGTGATGCTTGAGAAATACAAACTATTTCTTTAACTTTTTCTACAGGTACTTCAAACATCTAGTGGTGTTTTATAATTTGTCAGAAAAGGTCAAGATTGGAATTGTCCCAGTGGCTCTAAGAACTGCATGGGGGAAAACACTTCTCTCACCATTGCTCATTCGGGCCTAAATTGTTCACGATAGAAATGTTAAACCTATCTATACCATCACTACAGTTTCTGAATTTCAGCTATGAGTTTTGATTGCTTTCCATAATTCTTCTTAGTACTGATCAGAATCTCTTCTGCACCCGTCATATTAACATTACTGATCTGTGAAATTTCTGGAAAAAGTGGTTCATGATCCTTCCTCCAGAGAAACCATCTTTGAGTAAATACAGAACAATCAATAATGAATCCTGGAAGAAGATAGCTAAACAGAGACAGACAATCATGTAGGTGCCTGAATGGTGTTCTGAGACTTAGAGATCGGGTTACGGCTCCTGGTTGAGCAGCAGATTTCAAATCTGATCTTGTATGAATGGATTTTCTCATCTGCAAGGTGAAGACAACAGTAATTGTTCAGCTCACAGAGACAGGGAGTTTTGATACATTCAAACACTCATTATAGTTGTAAGGGTATTATAAGCAAGAGAGATATTAGTCCCTATCACCTTGTAAATTATTACATAAGTAGAAACAACCTTGACTGAGCAGAGCAATTAAGCTGATTACTAATATCACAACAGATATATCTTTTTTTTCTTTTTCTTTTTTTTTGTTATTCTCTTTTGCAATACCTACTTTACCTAGAGTTATTTACATGAGGGCACTGAGAAGAGAGGGCAAGAACATCAGTCCAGATGTGCAAAATAATAGATTAGTCGTGATTGAAACCACCTATGGACAACTGAAATTATTGACCAGCAGTGGTTGCCTGACCTGTATCCATCAAAATGTCAGACCATGTAGAGGTAGACAGCAGGTATGCACCCTAGAAAGAGTAAGGACTGCATAAATCTCTGATCCTGTTCCATGCTGCTTCAGGTAATTTTGACATAGGATAAATTACAATATTATTCACTCACAAAAAAATGTGATTAAAAGTAGCACCAGCACTTGCTTGTTTGTTTTTTGAAGTACCTATCACATTAGTTATCAGATACACTGTCCTCTCATTCTATTGAAAGTAGTTTTGTATAAATGAGTATTTTATGACATATATTCTTCTGCAAAGTCTTATCATTGAATAGTTCTGTAAAACTTTAAACATAAATGCTACTGAATAAAGATTTTTTAACAAACCTAAAAAAATGACAGTGACAGCCATATCCCAAAAGTGTAAAGAATGGTTCAAAATTTAATTTACATTGACTTTTTTTTTCTGTAAACGTATTTTATAAATGATTCCTGTAATAATCTACTAACATTTGTGATGTTTTGTTGGTTTAATCTATATTGTATTTCCAACATTAGTGTAATTAGCACAAAATATTGATATTGATAGGTCATAATGTTAACTTTCTACCTTCATGAAAAAAAATATTGAAAAAAAATCTGAATAGCTCAGACTTAACTACTTCCTTGTAGTCTTGTGATAACTCAAATACAATTCCCAGAGATTATATAAAGTCTTGTTTTTTCCAGACATTTCTTACCTTTGCAATATTAATAGTGGCATCTGTTTCCATCTGCTCTTCAAGTAGCAAACATTCACAAAGTTCTTTCATCTATTATCTTAGAATATAGAATCTTAAATTTATGAATTTCCAAGGATCTTGCTGATGTTCCAGTGCCTTATTTAAGACACCATGCAATTCAACAAAAATTTTTCCTTTAGCTTGAGTGAAGTTTTCACAATTCTTGTCTTGTTTACTATCATCCCTGACACACACTAGAATAAATTTATGTAGAAAAGAAGGGAATTTTCATCTTTATGAAGTTTGTCATTTGGTTAGGTATGGAATAAGGGAGTTAAACTATAGGAGATCCATGGGAATTTTTGAGATGTGGAAAGGAGAATACCATTAAAATTTTAGTTCTGCCTATTCTTGGAGCATGTTCATCTTCTTGAATTTATAAATCTGACTTTATTGGATTAACTGCCCCTGAAAATTAATTTTTAAAAATTTCCAGTTACTGTGGTTTAATCTCAACCAGCAAGTAAAGTACTAGGCAACTCTCATGCCTTTCCCACTACCTCCATCCCCAGAGGGATGAGGAGGAGAATCAGAAAAATTCAGACCAGTGGGTTAAGATAAAAACTGTTTAATAACAGGAAAAAAATAATAATGAAATAGGAAAAGAAGAAGTGGAATAAAATAATAAAAAAAACCAACCAGTAATGGGCAATACAATACCCAGCCCATCCCCCAGCAGCAATCAGCCCCTCCTGGGCAAATCCTCCCAGTTTATATGCTGGATATGATGCTCTCTGGTATGGAATATCCCTTTGGCCAGTTGCAGGCAGCTGTCCTGGCTATGCTCTCTACCAGGTTCCTGTGCACCTGCTTGCTGGCAGAGCATGGGAAACCGAAAAGCCCTTGACTTAGGGTAAGCACTGCACAGCAACAACTGAACCAGCAGCGTGTTATCAACATTATTCTCCCACTAAATCCAAAACACAGCACTTTTCCAGCTACTAGGAAGAAAATTAACTCTATCTCATCTGAAAGCAGGACACTAATTCTAAAATACTTGTGCATAGAATATTGCTTCAATTCTCTGCTTTTATTTTTTTAGTTTTACTTTATGATTCTACATTTTATATTTTCTACTTCTATATTTTAGCCTGATCATTGTCTTGTATCAAGACAATGGAAAGATGGATGGACAGACACTGAAAAAATAAAATTAATGTTATCTCAACTTGGTCTTTTATAACTATTCAAAAACAAGTCTTCATAAAAATAAATATTAAATATTGACCAGTAGAGGTACCATACACTAGGCAAATTATATTATTAAATTTACCTCCCGGGGCCTTTTCCAGATTTTAAACCATGTTCCTTTAGTATCAATAATTAGAGAGTGAAATTAACTGACACAACTTCAGTTACTTATAAACCATTTAGGAATAAAGTATGATGTGATTGTGAAGGTTGTATTTATGTTTTTGACTTGTGTAGGTCTCATTTTCACTCCTTCATGAGTAGTTGGACATCCCTCTTCATAGAGAGTGCATTGAAAGTTTCTTGAATTTTTTCTTGGCTTAGCTTGGTATGAAAATCTCATTATTTAGCTTTGGTTAGTCCTCTGCTTATAAATTTGTAGTCATCTAGTGAGGGTGCAGAAACAACAGCATTAGGCTTAGGTGATCTGTTGCATGCTGTGAATAGCAAATATCAAACAATGAATACACAAAGCCAGCAGTTTACAAATAAGCTCCAGTGAAAATTATTCTTTCATATTTCTCAGTGACTACCTCTGCATGTCAGAGATAATAGAATAAAAAGGCTCCAAATCAGCTCATGAATGATGGAATAACATAATTATAATTGAATAAGAGAAATTAATAATGGGTAATACTGATATTAAATGCTTTAAACATTCCTAGTTACCTTCTTCAGACCTACAAATCAAAGATGGATTTCAGTCTGTCACCTCCATGCTCTCTGACTGTAGTCCTCTATTTCATCCAGTCTGAAGTAAGACTGAAGTAATCAGAATAATACTCTTGCTTTCAGTTGGTCTGAGTGATAGACTGGCATATAGGAGGATGTAGTAAATCTCATGCGGATTCCCACTCTTACAGAATTTTTTCCCAGGAGCTATGATCAAATAAGTCTTACACTTCATTACCGGGGATGGAGTGGAATGAAGAGAATAATTTTGTGTGAAAAACAACCTAAAGCCCTCTCTATTAGCCAAAAGGAATGGATGAACCAAAGAATGTATTAAAGGAGGAACATGTTCAAGTCAGAAAGAGGACTGGCACCCATGGGAAGAATTGGGGCACAAATGGATGCAGGAAACAAGGTGTTTGAGATTAATTAGGACTAAAGCAGCAACAAAGAATGCTAGCAAATGTGGCAAACTAAATTTTTTAATAATGTGGCTGAGCAAAACACAAAAAGCTAAAAAACAGGGTGTTCTTTCTAATTTAATATAAAATCTACATGAATATGTACAAAGGCCTGACCTCTCCAATGACCCTACAGACTGGTGTTCAGTTGGTTTCTTAAGAGTCTGCTTATCTTCCATCCTTTAGCAGCTGTTCTCTTGATATTTCCTAGTTTCTGTTTCCCATCTATAACAGATCTTCAATTTATAAACCAGGTTATTAAATGTGGAGTAGCTAAAGGTAAATCTCATCCCTGGTGGTACCTGAACTGCCTCCTCAAGTTTATAAATAAACCATTGCCCCTGCTCTGAAAGGACTTTCTGCTTGAATTAGCCGTCTTGTAATCTGTAGGAAAAACACAACTATAATAATCAGGCAAGCAAATAGACCATATAATATTAATAAACTATTACAGACATCTTACACATTCTTCACACTTGGCTGTCTAAACAAATCAATACAAAAGGAAAGATCTAGTTAAGGCTGGGATAAAAATCTAGTGCTTTATCTTTAAAGCAAGTCAAAACATAACAATTCAACTTTATTATGTATAGTGTGGTTTGTACAGATTGCATCCCAAAGGCTTTACGGAGGTAGATAATACTCTTCCAGGGTAAGATAACAATATTAACAATGGAAAGAGAGAAATTATATCCACAGTCACATCCCTCTATCAGTGGTGTAAATTGAAACTAGCACTACTGAAATCAATATGCTTTACACTGATACAGAATTGCTCAGAGATTAGAATCAGGCCCTGGTTAAGTAGCAGAGAAACAATTTATTTTCAGTTGAGAATTGCAATGGAATGGTAAGTCAATGAAGCAGAGACACAGGATGGCAGTTTTCAAGTAGCATGAAACTTAAGTGAGGAAAGAAAACATAAAGAAGCAGCAAATATGGGGGAAACCTATCCGTGTTTTTAAATTTAAGAGGAACCTGTGGAAACGTTAAATAAAACAGTTGTTGGAAGAATATATGTGATTGTTCTCACTGTCATGCTGTGGAACTCAATGGGAGTTTTTCATCAGCTTCCAATATTAATTTTCTATCGCAAACTACAGAGACGTTACTGAAGTACAGAGAATGCTTTAGGCAGCAGCAACAAACAAATGAGACGTAGTGGTTTACTGAAAGACATGACAAAATTATGGAGGCATATATCTTCACTAGATAAGAGCAAGAGTAAACTTGTAAATTCTGTGGATTTTCTTTATCAAAAAAGAGCAAGCAACAAAAAGAAAAAAGGAGTATTTTTCATGATCTCCAAAACAGCAGCGTGATCTTAAAAGGTTGCAGGTTGAAGTAGCACCACCTTCTCTTAGCAGCTGGCAGATTTCTTGCTGATGCCTACATAATCTTGTATACAGCCCTGTGTTCTGGCATGGCCGCCAGAAGGTATCCATAAGGCCTAATGCCAGATTCTTCTTCACCACATTGTATTTAGACATTCAAATACAAACCACAAACAAATACCAAGCATCCTCCCCTGCCAGCCGGCCACACACCCCCACAGAACCCCACCCCAAATAAAATCTGTAGCTACCTATAGAATAATGTGAACTTTGGTAAGTTTTTTCTCTTTCTGGAGATACGACACAATTGAAATATGTCACATTTAATAACCTGGTTTATAAATTGAAGATCTGTTATAGATGGGAAACAGAAACTAGGAAATATCAAGACACCCCTTAAACAGGAGAGAGAAATTTCCAGACTTGTGTGTATTTAAGATTTTTTTTCCAATGGTAATTTCTTCTCTGTTTAGACAGTAGCTAGTTTTAAATTTCAGGTTAGTTGATTATTCGTATAGCCATTGACCAAGGAAAAAAGTATTATCAAATTACAATAAAGTTAATATTTTTTTTCTTTGAAGAATTTCATGTTATTTTTTTTCCTGTGAGCTTAGAAGTACTCTTTTTTCCTTCTCATGATGAAAAGGACATTCTAAGAGAGTCTTAAAAGTCAACAACTAACCATCATGATTTTTGCACAGTACCTACCACTCTAGCAATGTGCTAAGCCTGTCTCTGATGAGCTTATGATTCTAAAAAGTCCAAGCAGCATTCCCTTAAGAAACAATGCATTTGAGAGATCAATACTTTTGACTGTTGGCATTGTTGAACAAAGATCAATGCTTGTACAAAAATCGGCCCAGCAGATGTGACTGTGAAGACTACCAGGCCCCAGAGAGAGGAATGCCTAATGGGGACAGCTATCTATAGCTCTAAAGTGTGCCATTAAGCACTGCACTTCACTTGGCTCATGTAGGGTTGGGATACCTCAAGCTGTGCAGTGGTATTCTGTGTTGTGTTTTAGCCAATTTGTGCTGCTCATGTGAAGCTAGGGGTACTTTAGCTATTAGATCCTTTATTCCTTGTCCAACATGGGACATTAATCAAATGAAGATGACAGCTATGCCCAGCTCAGAGAATTCTCCTGTCATCCCCCAGACACCCTGTAGAAAAAGCACTAATATATGACAAACCTTTGCCAGCATTTGGCACCTTGAGGTTGTTGCCTGGCCTGTTTTCTTAAGCAGTTGGTATTTGTCAGCTTTCCTGATGGACTTAGAGATGCTATTTAATTTCACTGCATAAGGGAGAGAGAAATCCATTAGCATTTGAGGCCTGTCAATGAAGATTGTGTCACTAGCTAATAGAAACTGCAGATGTGCCAGATTGCTCAGCAGAAACTGAAGGAGCAGGAGACTGCAGGTAATAGGCTGAATGAAATTTATCCTCTTTATTTTTCATAAAAAGCTTTTTCGTTTCAGAAAAACTCACAAAAGGCAAAAACTTCTCCACAGCAATCATTGAAAGCACAGAAAAAGATGATGCTGAAATAGAGCAAAATATAAAATAAAAAATATATGAACAAACTGAATTCTCAAAGGGAACTTAGGCATCAAACTACCTTTTTAAAACCCAAAATTCCCAATATGTCAGAACCCTGAAAGGGCTACTTTCCTCAGCACCTGCATTTCTGCTCAATTGTGTAACACCTAAGACCTGAATTAAATTGTGGCCTGGAAAAATGTGCAAAGCAGGTATTTCCCTGCTACAGTCAAGCTAGTAGTAACACTGAGAGAACACCTGATGATGTGTGAAGAGCAGTTGGTTTTTCCCAGCTTGTTTTCCTTGGGTTTTGAGAGCAAAATTCTAGTTTCTCTATATATGGCATGAAGGAAGAATTTCAGCTGTGCTCTTCCACTTTCTCAAGAAAGATCTTTAAAAATTAAACAGCTGGAATTCTGAGCTACATGTCTTTTTTTCTATTTCTTCCCCAGTGAAACAATTCTGCTTTGTGCAATTTATTTAAGTATTCATCAGACCAATAGTGGTAAAAGGAAAATACCAACTGCATGATTTGGCAACATTCATGTGGGAGAGTGAGGCTCAGATCCTTTCTCTGGTGATCATTCAGTCTGTTAGAAAAAGCAAAGCATCTTGACTGGGACAAAGTTCTTCTCCTAGAAGAACCAACATGAAGAAAGCAAGAGATACAACAAACATGTTGTGTGAAAGAATTAGGAGAGCATAACACAGTGGTCTAGATACAGCTCACTGTTGCATGGTTGGAATTCTTGTATTAAAGAAAAAAGGAAGAAAACATTTTATAGATTTCATTCTGCTTATACAGGATAATAGGATAAATTTTTAAAAAAGATGAACAGAAATAAGAGCCCTGTCATATTGGAACAAGGTCTAATATGATATTCTCTGTCAGGCAAATCACAATACAGTCCTGTTATTTTCTTTTTTTTAGGGAGAGGAGGTCTGGAATGAAAGTGTTGGTGGGAGCAGCTGATAATGCAGGAGACACTTAACCTTGAAACTTTTCCAAATAATTTGCTTTTCACCCTTGGCTGCTCAACATTAGTGCAGTACAATTATGAAGATGTAAACACCACAAGGACACCTGGCACACAGCCTGTCACAATGAGTTAAACTTGAGTATTCGATTCCCTGAGCAACCAAGGAAAGAGAATGAGCCACCTCATCAGGAATTCAACTGTGTCAGTTCAGGAGGAGGTGAACATGGGAGGAGTTGATCCATCAAGCTCAGACAAGGCCCAGCCAACCTTCTGTTTGCTACTTTCATTCAGGCAGTAGAAGCAGATCATAAATGGACCTGTCAAGTCCACAGTCAAATGAACTGCAAGAGAGAACCTGGAAGGTACCTCAACTTGTACCTAAATACTCTTGAAATACCCTTTTTTCCCTCCAGTGCAAGTGCCACAATTTGCTTGTTTTAAATGGCTATAAATCACATAAAGAAGCAAATTGGCTAGGGAATGGAGCATTTAATTTATTTTTTTTTCACACCATTAGCAAATTTGAGTTGAAGTATACTGCAATTTTGATAGACCACTAAGCTGCATCCATTCAGGGTCCTTCATTATGATGCTAACCTTGCTTCCCCTTTTCCCCAGACATAAGACATAAAGATTTTTCACTGAAGGAATAGTTGCTACTGATTAGTAAATTAAATTTTTTGTTTCAATGATATTTTCATATTATTATCATTAATAATTCATGAAGTGAGAACTTTCCTGAATATACTGACATACTTAGAAGCAGTACTAGAGATTTTGGGCAATTCTTTTAGTTTTGTTCTTAATCAATTATTAAATATGCTATGTTTCCAAATACTTATAAGAAATAGGGCCTTTTTTACCACATTTTGGGAAAATCTAATTCTCATCTCATTTAATAGTGGTGCCATGTCAAGGTAACTTCACTGACTTCATTAAAGACTCAGTGTTATGAAAATCATTGAAATTATTAAAAACCTTAGCAAAAGTAGAAAACCTGCAGGGGGGACAATATATTTTTTTTCATTACTGTTTTTCCAATGCCTTTCCCTATCCAGATTGTTTTAGCCTAGCATACACATCCTCCTTCTTTCTCTTTCCATTTGTTTCTTTCTCTCTGTACATGCTGTTACATATATATTCATACTGTTTATATATTGTCAGCATATACATATCCTGGATAGCTATAGTTTAAAATTACCATATTGCGTGAGCTACCCAACCCACAAAATAACAATAAATCTTACATAAACATGCCATTCAAATATGCAGTCATATGGTAAGCATCTTTGTAAAGTAAGCTGAAATTTTATGTTGTATCTACTGTTACAGTTGCTCTGATATTTATCTTGACATATAATGTAAAGTAATATTTTAAACTATAATTATGGAAATTCTGCCATAATTTCTGAATAAAAGGGTGCTAACTTCCTCAGTTTAGTAATTTTCAATATAATCAAATTTCTGTTTGAAGATGTTTAAGAAGTGATAAAATGTCACAGCAAAGTTTCTCAAAATAGCAAGTAATCATACTTAAGAACTGTTTTCCTCCATAAATTAGCAGGAGTTGGCTTTATTGCATTTTGTAGTTCTCTTTGCAACTCAACTCTGCATATGTTGCAAGAATGAAAAGGAAGTGGTGCTAGTGAGGGTGAATCTGGGACACTACTAAGGTAGGAAAAAGGAAAGGAAAGAGGAG